>QEPC01007988.1:1676133-1686404 GCA_003113815.1 Sphenodon punctatus
ACAGCTGACAGGCACTGGGAAAATAAGGAGACTGCATGGCCTGGGTCGATGGAAAAGGAGAGGTAGAGCTGAGTGTCATCAGCATACTGATGACACTGCATGCCCTGAAACCCCCTCACGATCTCCCCTAATGGCTGCATATAGATGTTAAACGAGGGGGGACAGAATGGCACCCTGTGGGACTCCACACGTGAGGTCCTGGGGGGAAGACGTACACTCCCCCAAGACCACCCATTGAGTTCTCCCGGCCAGGAATGAACAAAACCAGTCCAAGACCATCCCACCAATCCCGCACGGTCCCGCAGGCGAGTCACCAACATCTCATGATCGACTGTGTCGAATGCAGCCGAAAGGTCTTGCAGGACCAGTAAGGGCTGACGACCCTGGTCCAACGCCAGACGGAGATCGTCAACCACGGCCACCAATGCTGTCTCCGTGCCATACCCAGGCTGAAACCCAGAGTGGGAGGGATCAAGGAAACCGGTGTGGTCCAGATGTTCCTGGAGCTGCCGTGCCACAGCCCGTTCAATAACCTTCCCTAAAAAGGGAAGGTTAGAGACCGGCCGATAACTGGCAGGAGCATCCGCATCAAGCGATGGTTTCTTGAGCAGGGGTCTAACCACAGCCTCTTTTAGGCAGTCAGGGGACCCCACACAGGAAGCTACCCAGGGAAGATGTACAATCCCCTAGCACCACCTGCTGAGATCTCGCTGCCAGATAGGATCGGAACCACTGCAAAACAGGATTAGCAGACTAGACATCTGCAAATGTTAGGTTTGCATCCTGAAAGTACATTGACAAGAGTCCTTTTCTGCTTGTTCCTCAGGAAAAATCAAAGTTATTTAAAAGGAGCAGGACCCTCCCCCCCCAACAAAAAAAAAAACCCCACACACTTCACAGTTAGCCTGCCAGGGTTCTTGTTTTCATAAAATAGCCTTTCTAATTTGAATTACTTGAGGTATAAGCGGTTTTGGAGCTGTAACAGGGAGCCTGCAGAAGGCTCTGGCCTTTAAGGCTTTGCAGAGCAACTGTTACTAAGGGCTATATAAAATGGCTGCTGGGCGAGACCTGGCCATGGCAGATGCCTAAGGACCAATGAGAAGGCAGCTCCTAAAGGCCTCTGGGACTATAAAAGCTGTGGCCTCATTTGAAGCAAGGAGGCCAACATGGAAGGAGCTCCTGATGGTGGGAACTTGGTTGTCCTAGCTCAGGACTATCTTATGAGAGTCAGTGTTTGAAGACAGACTCCACGTGACGGCACTCTACACCGAGGACACAGACAGCGTTGGACAACCAAGTGGGTTTGTTCCAGCTGTGAACCTGGGACGTGAGAACCTTGTAGACTGAAAGCCCATGCTACACTAACTGGTGGCGTAGGCCTGATTATAGGGAAGGTTGGTGGTCAGGACCTATGCACGTTCTCAGGTGCTGATAATAACAGGGCCATACTTACCCCATTTAGTATCAGTATCCTAGATTTTAGGGACTGGTGAATGTTTGTGCCCCCGGGGTCTCACTAATTCCCCATGTGACTCTGGAGTGCCCCCTAGAGCCCCGAGGAACACTGGTGACATGCATGGTGGACAAAGCGGGCACTACGCTTGCTAGTGATCAGAACTGGCAATACACTGGGTTATTGATCTGAGCATAGGAAATAGTGATACTACTGGTAAAAAGTAAGTGACAGTAACCATGTCTATGGAGCCAGAAGGTATAGTGAAAGATCTGTTGACCTTTGTGGTTCACCAGCAATCGAGTTTTCTTACTTATATGCAGAAACAAGCATCCCAGGAAACTTTAGTATAGCAACAGCAACTGGCACAGAAACAACAGGAATAATTGCTGCACACAGTGCAGATAGTATCGCTTTTGCCAAAAGGCTATGAGAACCTAGGGGATCGAGTGTCACCAGCCTTGCTTATTATAAAAAATGACTGGCAACAATGATCCAGAGGTGTATCTCGTCAGGCACTTAGGGGCAGTAAGATTAACCCCTTTTTTATCAGGGGAAGTCCAGGTTGCATATTGAGTCTTGGGGGAATTAAGAGGCATTCAATTACAATGCCCTCAGAAAGGTCTTATTAGACCTTACTAGGTCTTATGGAATTTTGGAAGCCGTAGGACTAGATTCCAAGGTTTCAAGTTTAATAGAGAATAAAACTCTCAAGTCCTTGCTACCAAATTACACGATTTGGCCAAAAGATGGCTCAAACCTAGGCAACAGGACAAACATTGGATAATAGAATAGGTGGTGTTGGAGGAATTTCTGTCTGTCCTTCCTGGGGAAGTTCAGGTATAGGTTACAAGGCAGTAACAATCTGGCCAACCTATAAGGGGGGCAAGAAGCCTAGCAGCCCCGCTTATTTCAAAAGTGGGATCACGAAACCAGATAGAACTCAGGCACCTGTTTCTTTAACTGGAACAATGCACCGCCTACGGAGGAGGGGCTAGAACCCTCAAAACAAACTACTGAGGGTTCAGGAAGGCAAGTATGATGCTTTCATGGTGGGAAAATTGGGGCACATTCAACGGGAATGTCTGTCTCCTGATGGAGACTCATTATACGTGGACCCTGTATGTGCTAGCCACTCAATCCACATCTACAATGGTTATCCTGTTGTTTTGCCCACTGTGATTCCATTGAGGGCAAGTTGATTCTGACCCTTTTAGACTCAGGCTTGAATCAACCCCTTATTGAATTGGATTGGTCCAGCCTTAATGGATAAGTCCTGGAGAAACGATAAAACTCCAGTGCGTACATGGAGATCAGAAAAAGTCCCCCAGTGCTTGGGTGCCCCTTCAAATTCAAGGCCGTGCCTACTACCTTAGGATAGGAGTAGTACCAAATCTCCCTTGGCCCCTCACCTTGGACAGGGAATGGGGAGCATTCGATAAAAAATTGGGGGGGGAGGGAAAGTAATGGAAAGGGAGAGCATATGGACAAAGGAAGAGCAAGGACCTGGAGTAGAAGGGGCTAAACCACTCTATAGAAACAGGGACCCCAGTTGTCCTGCCTCTAACCAAGGAAAAATAGGAATGGCTCAATGGTGAAGGTTCCTTTATTGCTCATGAAAAGAGAGAGCAGGTCCAAAGTACTCAGACAGAACCGACAACTGTACCAGTTACAGTTACCCTTTCTTGTGTAGGGGGGGGGGGGGGGGGGGTGTCAAGCCTCTGCAGACACTAAAGTGGGGTTTCATGGGGTAAAAACAAATGAGAGGCCTAGAGGCAGAGTGTCAGACTGAAAGTATCCCAGCCAAAGACACCAGCAGTCAGACAGCCTCCCCCATACCAGGACCAGGAAATAGACTGGTGAATTAAGGGACCGTGTGATAAAGGACTATATAGGGGACCAAAAACTCCCATTGGAATCATTTTTATGGGGGAGACAAATTGTCTCCAAGACAATTACTGAATCTCTAGGCGGGTTCTTGAATAATTGTCCCCCAACACTACCGCAGCCATGAGTACCACCCACCTCAGGAGTTTATGGCTGTGATTACTGTGATGCAGATTGTTTTATTATGTACCCCTGGTGTATAAGTGTTTGGTGTATCGGTGGGCTGCAGGTACTCCACATTGGTTAGAGAAAGGCCGGAGGAAGCACAGAGAACGAGCCCTGGCACAAAACCCCTTGCAATCAATTCCACCCATGGCTACCCAGAAGCGGGGCCGCAAGAAAGGAAAGAAATTTCAAACAAACAAACTTGGTACATATTTATACAGACTGTTGTGTGTTCCTGAGTGAGACTTTCTGCTACTGATTTTACTTGAATTTTTTGTCTATATCTCTGAGCCCTGGGAAGGCATTTGTATGCTTGCCTGCTTTCTGTGGGTTACAGGTCTTCCTTGGGTACCAGGACTGGGGGCTGGGATATAGGGCGGGACCAGTCCCCCACCTCGCCTTCCTGGACTCTTGGTGGGATGTACTTACTGTTTTCTTGCAAGCCTTTGCCTGCTCTTTGCGGGTCTCCCTTCTGGTTGCCCTATCTTGTTGGGGGAGAGGGAGACTGTAACAGGGAGCCTGCCGAAGGCTCTAGCCTTTTAAAGATTCACATACCAACTACTACTAAGGGTTACATAAAATGGCAATAGGTCATAAGATGACTGCCAAGTGGGTCCTGGCCGTGGCAGATGCCTACGGGCTAATGAGAAGGCAGCCCCTAAAAGCCTCTGTAAGTAGGTACGCTGTGGGGCCTCATTTGGAGGAAGGAGCTCCTGAGGGGACTTGGTTGCCCTGGCTCAGGACTCCTTTACAAGAGTCAGTGTTTGGAGACAGATGCCACTGGACTCTACACAGAAGACACAGCATTGGACAACCAGGTGGGATTCCTCTAGCTGTGAGTCTGGGACTTGAGAACTTTGCTGGGCCAGGCAGCCTAGGCTGAAGCCCACACTATACTACTGGTGGTGTAGGCCTGACTGTCTATATGGGGGGCTCCGGAGGTCAGAACCTAAGCACATAATTACTGATAATATCTGGGCCATACTTACCCTATTCAGGATAAGTACCCTAGATTTTAGGGATCGATTAATGTTTGTGCTCTGGGGTCTTGCTAATTCCCCATGTGACTCTGGACTGGCCCCTAGCACCCCAAGGAGCTCCAGTGACAGGGACAAATGAAAATCCAACTCTTTTCCCAGAAAGGAGTGTGGTGAGTCTTTTCCTCAAAGAAATGCAGAGGTAATCAAGTAAGAAGTGACAAGCTAAACAAGTGGCAACATTTCCTCTAGTTTTCTTATTATGTTTTCTCTTTGTAGGCAGCTGGGAGCCATTTTAACTGACTTTCTGAAAGGGAAAAACACATAACCAGCTGAACAGAAATTGCAGCAAATCCACTGGTACCTGCTTTATTATTTTCTTCTTGTGGACAAAGTAGAAGTTAGCTGGATCACTTAAATACCAAGGCCAGCAGCATCATGGAAAACAACTTTTCTTCCTTTGGTCAGGGTGTGTTTCATACTTATTTAAAGGATGCATCCATCGCCAGAACCAAAAGGCCTTGGGAAGAATCAGAGGAGGATCAGCTATTGAAACTAGATGTTAAAAGAGAACTTTGTTTGAATTACTGTAGCACACCATGTCCCTCAAAGAAACTATCACGGTGCTTCTCAGATTCTGCCTGCTCCCCAGGATTTTGTGACAGCATGGACAATATCAAACCTGGCATAACCTCTGTCTTAATAAACAGCGCTGTAGTTCCTTCTGTTGACACCAGCAGGTGTATTGAAAGTGAGCCAGATGACTCCTTGCTGGACTTGTCAGATGGTGAACAATCAAACTCTCCTTTCAATTATACAGATGAACAGGCTGATGAAATATTGGCAGAAGACAGTTTAGAAGCCAAACAGGACACCACCAAAGGAAACCGAGAGGAAGGTGGACTAAATGAGAGAGAGGTGAGAAGCAACTGTGCTGGGGCATCTGCCTCTTCTGAAGACCCCAAGGCAGTGGATGTTTCCAGAAACATAGAGGAGATAAAAGCAGATCATTTTCTGTCTCAAACTGGCTCTTCTGCTGATCCTGGACATTATCTTATACTTGGGAATGAACCTACTAATGCCAAGAGTAAAAATGACCTGAAGAAAGACTCTCTGAAACCAAACCAAATCAATACTGAAAAATCATATGACTTTGATATTAAGCAGCTGCTAAATCTTACCCCAATTGATATGGATTTGGTAGATTCATCAAAAGGGATTGATGGATCTGTGGCAGTTGGCAAAGAAGCTTCTCAAGGAGTAAGGAAGGAGGAGCTAAACAATGCAAGCAAACAAAGTATTGAGTATGAAGAAATAAGGTCTCATAACTTGCTTGTTGGCAAGTCCAAGTGCCTGACACCTAAAGAGAATAGTCTAGGTGCAGAGACTGTGGAGAAACTCTCACCTGAGATCAGAGAAGCATGTTTACATGAAGAAGCTTCCACAAACCCTTGTGGCCCTGCAGACGACCAAAGGAAGGATGATGTAAAAGATGTGGCAGCTGTCAGTCGGAAATCTTCTGACAGTTTAGTATACAAGAACTCTTCCAAAGAAACAGGGAATAACTTACCAGAAAAAGCTGGATCCCAAAAGAAGGCTTTAGCCAAAGGGTCTTCCAGTGTGAAGCCATCAGACAGTCATAAAGTAAGCAACGCTTTTTTTGTTTCTCCACTGTTTAGTCGAGAGAGAGAAAGTTTGTTTGTTTCCAAAGGCAAATTTCAGTCAAGTTTGATAGAGGGGCAGAATCCCCAAAGGTAACTTATTATACGTGTGCGCCAGCTGCGGGGGTGTGTGCGCGCCAGCTGGGGGGAAGCCTGGAGGAGTGTGTCTGGAGGAGGAGTTGCCCACCATTCAACCCTGTCCCCTCCTCCCTCTGCAGGTATTTCTCCTAGGGCTGGGGCCCTTGGGCGCCAGCTGAAGGGCAACACCTAAGACGGTCGGTCGTTTGTTGGGGCCATTTGTGGGTCATGGAGGCCCTCCAGTAGAAACTTGTTGGGGAGTGTCCCTGGGAGAGAGCTGCTGGGCGGGCTGGACCAAAGCCAGGGCTTCTGTCCATATTGAGAACGCCCCCTGGACCTGATTCCTGTCAGACAATGCTAGCTGAACAAGAACTATATACCTAACCATTTACACCAGGAGGAACCGCAGGGCCACGCGCCTAAGGGCCATGCCAAAGGGCCCTTGGGTGCAGCCCTTAGGTGAGGGCTGTGGGAGGCTGACTACGGGATAGGGCGGTTGGTTTATAGGGCGGTTGGTTACGGTATATGTTGATGGGGATGGGGGGTTGGGGGAGGACTGAGGGGAACATGACTTCTCCCTTGCACATGTGAGGGAGGAGGGGGGGCTGGGTTGGGGAGGGTTGGGCATGGCCCCCCAGTGAGAGAGGGGGAGTTCGACCCAAAAAGGATGGGGGGTTCTGGTCTCCCTGTGAGAGGGGGTGTGTGGATCATTACCTTCTCCCGACCAGTCTCCTGACGCATGTCTGCAGGACTAGTTGCTGGTCCTGCAGGAAAGGTGCAGGACCAGTTCGTTGGTTCCACCCCCGGAGACTTATGGAACCAGAGAGGTTCTGGAATGCTGTAGGGGAACTGCCTTCTGACCTTGATCATTCACTTGATGACCTCGTTGTCTTCTGGAACAGCTTGTTGGCTGATGCTATTGACCGAATGGCTCCCAAGCGTCTGCTTGCAGAAAGCCGACAGCGGGGGTTACCGTGGTTCACGGAGGACCTGCGCCGGATGAAGCAAGATGGATGGCGGTTGGAGCGACTGTGCCGCCGAACTCATACTGAAGCTGACTGATTGTAGCATAAAGCTAGTTTAAGAGTTTATGCTGTTGGGGTGCGGGCAGCAAAGAAAGAGTTCTTTGCTGCCCTCATTGCGTCTGCACAGTCATGTCCAGAGGAGCTTTTCCGGGTGGTGCAGAGGCTGGTCAGTCCGGCCTCTCTCCGCCTCAAACTGGAATTTTCCAGTGCCCACTGTGACATGTTTGCTGACTTTTTTGCGGATAAAATCGCCCAGATTCACCATGACCTCGATGCTGCACTTATGACAGTGGGTGAATCAGAGGTACGGGAAGACCCGACGTGTCTGTTGTTGTGGGATCAGTTTCAGTGGGTATTGCCCACTGGCGCAGCGGATGTCCTTGGGACCATTCGGGCCACCTGTTGTGAATTAGATCCGTGCCCGTCCTGGCTGGTGAAGGCCAGCCGGGAGACATTAGGGTAGTTGCTGGTGGGAGCAGGGCTGGCCCCAGGGTTTGTGAGGCCATGTGCGAAGTCTTGGTGCGGGGCCTAATTTGCATAATTAGGACCGGCCTAATTATGCAAATATATAGGATTCACATTCTCCATCCCTCCGAGCAACCATGGAGAAGCATGGCCTCCTAATGCTTCTGCCCCTCCCCAGCTGAGTGTCTACCACCACTCCTCAGGAGTGGTTCCACTGCAGGGGCAGCTGAGTGGGCAGTGAGGCAGGCACAGAGACTTGACTGCATCCACTGCCTTACTAGGGGGGTTGATCCCTCCTTTGCCAATAGACAAGAGTTAGCTGATCAGCGTAGGGAGTACCGGGCTTTGGTGGCACAGAAGAGGCTGGCCGCCCAAGTAGAGGGATGGGGGAAACTTCTGGCAGCGGCTCTTAAGAAAGATTCCAAACTATTTTGGGATTGTATACGATCTATGGCTATCAAGGATAGAGGAGCTCTAATTCCAGCGGAGAGATGGGAAGAATTCTATACAGGGATCTTTACAAAGAGCACCTTGGTAGGGGGCAGTTTGCCTAGTTGTGTACCCCTCCCTGAATGGCCCCCTGTCACCAAAGAAGAGGTGGTGACTTATATAGGGAAATTGAAAGCAGGGGAAGTCTCCGGGGCCACTCTGTCCCCCCCGAAATGTTAAAACAGAATCCTGAATGGTGGGCCAATTTGTTAGCTCCGTTATTTACGGAGATCAACAATACAGGGAATATACCGAAGTCATGGCTGAAGGGGACAACAATTATTATCTTTAAGAAGGGGGATTCCCGGTTACCTGGGAATTACAGGCCTGTGTGCCTCCTGAGCATAGTAGGGAAACTTTATGTACGTTTTCTCTCAGAAAAACTAGGGGCATGGATGGAAGAGAGTAGGATTTTGGAATATGAATAGGCGGGGTTTCAGCAAGGGAAGTCAACGCTGGATCAGGCCCTTGTCCTCTCTCTCCTTACTGGAGGGTGTATAAACCAAGCAGGGAAGTGTTATTTATGCTTTGTCGATCTCGCAAGGGCATTTGATTCAATTGACAGAGAGAGACTGTGGTGGAAACTTATGTCCTCGATAGATCGCAGATTATTATATTTAATGATAAAATTGCATGGGGAGAATACTATTCGGGTTCATTTGAACACAGGGTTCTCTCTGTTCTGGGAGGTGCGGGTCGACAGGGGGGTCAGGCAGGGTTGTTTGCTGGCCCCAACTGTTGTTTAACCTTTACCTGAATGATGATGTCCCCTTTCTTAGGAGGCTAAATAGCCATGCCCCAATTATTGGTTCAAGGAGGATTCTGACCCTCCTGTACACGGACGACATCGTGTTAATATCCCAGACCCTTGTAGGGTTAAGGAGGGCAATGCAGGGGTTTGGGGTCTGTTGCGTACAGGAGGGTTTACAGATTAATTTTCAGAAGACCAAGACGTTGGTGATGGGGCAGAAGAGACCTGGGAAACTTCACCACTGGGCAATAGAGGGGAATCCCATAGAGCAGGTACGGGAGTATAGATACTTGGGAGTTATTGTATCGGCTTCAGGAAGTGGGTGCCCCATTGGAAGGCTGCTGTGAGTCAAGGTAGATGTTCAGCAGGGGCAATACAAAATTTTTTCTTCTCTCAAGGGGGGAGGCTGGTTTTGCCAGCCCTTCGGTTTATCTAGGGCCAAAACGTTGGCTCAGTATTTGTACGCATTCCCCTTATGGGGTCACCAGTTTTTGGATAGGTTAGAGCAGGGTCAGAACCGGTTCCTTCGAACAATCCTGGGAGTTCCGCGAGGAACCCCAGCGGTATTGTTAAGGTTAGAGACCGGGAGTACCTCCTTATGGTCCCGGGCTATGGCAATGACTATGAAATACTGGGTTAGGGTGGTGCTGTTTTCCACTCAGGAGGACTCTCTGCTCAATATGATGGTCAGAGAAGGGCTGGTGGATTCTTGGTCTGGACAGGTGGAGGAGGTGGTAAAGTCCTTAGGATTTTCGAGACAGGCCCTGGGATACCTGGGCCCGGAGCAGGCCAAGTTAGTACTGGTAAGGAGGATCCTGGATCAGGATCTGCAGCGGGAGAGGGCGCTTTTAGCGGCCCAGAAGGTTGCTCCAGCGTATGGACCCCCGACTAGTATGGTGGGGGAGCAAAACTATCTGTTTCAGTGGTTGGACTTTAGCCAGCGAAGAACATTTACCTGTATGAGGTGTAATGTATACCCCTCGGAAATGAGGGATGGAAGGTGGAAGGCCATCCCAAAGAGGAGCATTATTGTGTACTGTGTAAAGGCCCTGAGACGGATTCCCCCAGCCATGTATTGCTTTATTGTCTGGCACTGGCAGGGGTAAGAACAGAGGTTCTGGGGAGATTTCTCCTCTTGGAGGGGAGGGTTATAAGTGACCCGGAGGACCTGGTGGCGACTTTGCTTAGCAGTGTGGATTCCGAAAGGGCAAGGGCAGTGGCCAAATTTTGCCAAGTATTCATTAGGAGAAGGGATACCTATAAAGATGGGATTGCTATTTAGATTAATTAGTAGGTAGTGTCTAGGGGATGTTGTGGGGG
>QEPC01007988.1:1687197-1713020 GCA_003113815.1 Sphenodon punctatus
TATTTGCAGATTTATTTTCCAAGACAGAATAGATATTGCTTTACATCCTAAATTCCTACCTAAGATAGTATAAGTAAGACAGTTGTGAGAATGTGGCCCTTTTTACATGGGCCTCTCCTCCCAGCCATGAACACGCAGATTTCTGTGTGTTCATGGGTGGGGGAACCCCGTGTGAATGACGTGGTGCATGCACCCATGGTGAGTGGGGGTGCGTGTACGCCCGCCTAACAAGCATCCCCACTCACCCCTCCACTCATTCCCACGCACGGAGCAACCGGGGGAAATGGTGGTTACTATGTGGGTGTGGATGAGTGGTGGGTGAGTGGGGATGTGTGTGCAGCCATGTGCATGCCCCATCCATGCACTGGCGCACCCACGGGCTCCCCACCTGGCAGAACCATGTAAAAATATCATGTGAGGAGCCACTCGAAGAAGAACAGAAGGTTGCTACCTTGTAAACAAGGTTCTTTGAGATGGCTCTAAACATTCTCAGAATTCCCCGCATGGAATTCTTTTCTTATATATCTAGAAAGGGTTGAAAGGAACTGTCATTCAGAGGAGGAGGGTTCTTTTTATACTAGAGGAGCTCGAGACCATCATGTGGTCTATTATTTGAATAGGGTGTGCATAACCCAGTTGTGAGAATGTTGGGAGCTGTTGCCTGGATCCTTGAGTTAATAGGTTCAGGCTTCTGAGGCCCAGATAATGGTTCACATATTATTTTTATATTTACTCATATTTTCATTTATTCATTTGAAGTGCATAAATAGTTGTTAGAAATAGTGTGTGTTTATATACAAGCTTGGAGTGTTGATTAATAGTTTTAGTGTGTTAGAGTTTAAAACACAGCAAGGTTAGTTTAAGGTTGCTGCAGGTGGTTAAAGATTAGAATTTAGGAAACTATTTTGTGAACAACAGGAAAGGTGTTTCTGCCCTTGATATTGAAATAAGGACCGTAAATGAAGTAATATCGGCAGACCTTTCCATGACGATAAGAAAGTAGCTCACCGCAAAATGTAGACATGTTTTAGAAATGTTTTAATAATTATCCATGTTAACTTGTTGACTTAGAAAGTTTGTAGCTTTATGATTGGTTAAAAGTTATTAGATTGTTATTGGAACACGTACGTTTCCTGGGTGGATATGGGAGGAGAATCAAAGGTAATAAAAATGGTGGACCAGATGGCGGAGAGCACTTCTCTGCATTTTTCTACCTTTTCAACTTCATCTATTGGTCCGGATCTGTCGACTTCCCTATCCACTTCAGAAGCTGGTCTACTGAATGGTAACTATAATTAGCTTGCAAAGAAATGCATAGGAATTTTAGTATTGTGTATAAGCCAGAAACAGACAATTTGCAGGAATACTTCGGGCACTTGTATGAGAAATATTGGGCATAGAGACTGTATGTCCTTTTTGCATGTGTTTCCATAATCTTTATATTTGCATATGGAATTGTTGAATATTCCTGGGGACTTTATTTGATGCTTACTTCCAATAAAACAGTTGATTATTCAAACAAATCTGACTCATTCAATGTCTCTGGATTAAATTAGTTGTTCACCAACAGGAGAACCCAGTATTAATAAACTTCCAAAGACACACACATAATTAGAGCCTCCATAAATAACCAATAATCATTAATCAATAGTCCTGTTGGTAACAGAGCCATCTTGAAGAACCTTCTTTACAACCTTCTGATCAGCACGTGTGGAGGAGCTGTTTGTAAACAAACAGCCTTATCTCCCAACCCGATAGTGTCCCTGCTGCTGCTGTGCTACTAGAAGGCAGAGGCAGGTGAGGGATGGGGTCTGGAGCCAGGGAGGGGAGGAAGAATCACTTACTGGGGGAGAAGCTGGCTGCAGCCTGCTGCCCAGCCAGGCAAGTGCAGGGCCCCAGCTGGCCACGGGGCCATGTGCGGCCACACGTATGGCACATGCCTGGGGCTGGCCCTGGGCGGGAGTGGTCAATGCCTCCCTTAGGGAGGGCAGGGTGTCAAGCCGTCTCAAAGAGTCGGTGGTGCGGCCTCTGCTCAAGAAGCCATCTTTGGACATTGACTCTCTGGCCAGCTATTGACCAGTCTCTAACCTTCCCTTTTTACGGAAGGTAATTTAACGGGTGGTGGCCTGGTAGTTACAGGGGCATCTGGACTGGGTCGGCTTTCTTGATCTCTCACAGTCTGGTTTTCGCCCTGGGTTTGGCACGGAGACTGCACTTGTGGCCTTGGTTGATGACCTATGCCGTGGATTGGATTAGGGCAGATCCTCAATTTTGATCTTACTGGATCTGTCTGTGGCGTTTGATACTGCTGATCATGAGATGTTGGTGGCGAGGCTGCGGGACCGGGCCGGGGTGAATGGAATTGTTCTTGAATGGTTCCGCTCTTTCCTGGCAGGGAGAACTCAGCAGGTGGTTCTCGGGGAATGTACGTCATCTCCCCGGAATCTCACGTGTGGAGTCCCGCAGGGTTCTATTCTGTCCCCTCTCCTGTTCAACGTGTATATGCAACCTTTGGGTGATGTCATGAGGGTTCGGCGTGTGATGTCATCAGTACGCCGATGATACACAACTCTACCTCTCGTTTTCCGGAGACCCAGGCCCGGCAGTCTCGGTGCTTACCTGGTGTCTGGCACCTGTGGGGGACTGGATGAGGACGAGCCGGCTGAGACTGAATCCCGACAAGACTGAGGTGATGTTGGTGGGTAGGGCTGAGGCGGGTGGCTTCTGTCGTCAGCAGCGTCTGCCCCCCTGGCCGCTCAGGTTGGTAGTCTGGGGGTGCTCCTCGACCTGGAGCTCCACCTGCATTGTCAGGTGGAAGCTGTGGCGAGGGGAGCATTTTGCCAATTACATCTGGTGCGACAGCTGCGGCCGTGTCTCAGACTCTGATCTGGCCACCATCATCCATGCCTTCATTACCTCTTGACTGGATTACTCGAACGCATTCTACGTGGGGTACCCCTGAGGACGGTCTGGAGGCTGCAGCTGGTGCAGAATGCGGCGGCCCATCTTCTAATGGGGACAGGCCGCCGTGAGCACATTACACCTGTGCTCCATACTGTGTACTGGCTGCCTATTGTCTTCCAGGCCCAATTCAAGGGGTTGGTGATGACCTATAAAGCCCTAAACGGTTTGGGTTCTGCTTATCTGTGAGACCGCCTCAGGCCCCGGGTCATTTCGTGGCCCTTGCGGTCGGTCGAGGGCGCCCGACTCTAAGTCCCCCAGGTTGTTCTGCCGGGCCTTCGGGGAGGGGGTGGAGAGGGTTGGGGGAGGGGTTTTATTTTGTCTTGGCTGAAATTTTATGATGTATATTTTATGTATTGTAGTATTTCATACGGTTTTATTGATTGTTGTTTTTATGTTGTGCACCCCTCCGAGCTGCCAGTGTGCAGGAGGATGCGGGATACAAATGTTTGTATAAAATAAATAATTAAATAATTTATTTTATTTATTATTTTTATCCTGCCCTTAAGGCTCAAGAAAGGTTACAAAGCAAAAATAAATTCACACATTCTCAGATAACACCAAATAAAATCCCCTAACCCCTGAATATGTTAAAAAACATAAAAGAAAACAAGAAACTCAAGTAATAATTCCATTCATAATTCCCCAACTCTAACCCTGCCTGCAAAATGCCTGGGCAAACAAAGATCTTACATTGCCTCCAGAATATGAACAGGCTGAAGCTTAAATTAATCTCTAAGGGAAGGGAGTTACATAATTGTGGTAAATGGTGACCTCAAATGTCCTAGCCAGAGGTACACCTGGCAGTAAGAAATTACTACCTCTGTATCTGGGTGAAAAAAAACTGACATATTGAGCATAGTCCCACTCCTCACTTAGGAAATCAGGCTACATTAGTTTGGATGCTTCATGCACCAAGCTAGTTACTTCTTAAAATTAAAGCAATGAGGACTGCCCCTGCCTTGAAGGAGGAGGTACAGCTTTACAAGGGATCCTTTGCTTTGGGACCCATTTTATGAGTTCAAGATATAGCCAAAGGAAACAAGATGAACCCCCTTAAAGTTACTAGCCCCAGGCAAGGATTTCTTGCTGTTCTCAGCTGAGCCAGGTAGGGAAGCTCCAGCCTTCCCTCTAGCAGCCAGTTTTACAACAAGCAGCTGACTCACAAGATCTGAGGGCTAGAGTTTCCCCCCTGTAGAGAGCTCTCTTCCAAGTGAGCTCTCTGTAGCCCTGAATTGTCCCCATTCCTTTCAAAAGTGCTTGCCAGAAGCCCAGCACTCAGGCTGGGGAGTTAGCTCTTTCCTTGCCTGTGCCACGGTGTGATGCTTTGCAACCTGTCACAAGTAGTTTTTGCACTCACTAAACTATTTTAAACACAAATGGGCAGTGAAATGTGAGAGGCAGGAGTGCTTTTATTTGAACAGTATACCTCAGTGGTCAGTAGTAATACCAGATGATGCATGCATGGGTTTGTAATCTTTCAAAATGGATATTAGTGGGAAATAGATACATTTGAATAAGCATGAGAACATGGCTTTATCAGAGGCTAACTCTCTCCCCCCGTCCCCCTTGCTTCTCTCCAGGTGAAGCCTGTAGTCTTGGACCAGAATTCTGGGGCAGGGACTACCAGTGGGAAGAAACTAGGCAAAGTCATTCCTCAACCTCACAGAGGAGAAAGGTAGGTTGCTATGGACTGCTACGCACTTTTGCTCAGCACTTCTCAAACCCTGGTCTGGGTTGCTTGGTGGTTTCAGGGCCAGCTGGTCACATGGTACTAATGACAGTTATTTTTACTTGCTAAAGTGTTTAATTCTGAATAATTGGTGCTGTAGTTGCTACAGTGATACTTTAGGGGAGGTAATCCTGGTCATCCCAAATAGGAGAACAGCTTTGGTTCCCTTTTAGAAGATGAGGTCCAAACTATGAAATGTTGAGAGCACCCCAATTAACTGGCTTTGTTACTTTTCCATTTTATCTCTCTGGCTTCCAGTAGATGGCAGCAGCAACTCAGCTGACTCAAGGAGGCACTGCCTTTCCAATCACTTCTTCTGGAACACTAGTTTCTTATTTCCTTAACTCGAAAGCACTCCCCTTTACCCTATCCAGCTCTGACTCTCGTCAGTTATTGCTCCTGAAATGGCCTTTTGGCATTGTTAATGGGATAAATGATCCATTCTTGAGCTCTCCTAAGCCTTAGAACGGAGCTGGGGAGCCTGTGACCCATGGGCCAAATCTGGTCCACAGTTGTTTTTTATTTGGCCACTTTCCAATTCCTTGATCTGGCCCATGGACCCAGGCTCCCACCCTCTGAGCACTGAAATAATGAGCTCTGGTGAAGGTAGCATGTACTCAAGGTTAGAGGATGGGTCCGTAGTACAGATCCATGATCTGGACCCTCCCCTTCCTTCCCACATTCTGAGCAGTCCCCTTAAGCAGCCCCACCTCCTATCCGACCTATGGAGCTTATGCTAATTTTCAAAATGATCTGTAGGAGGGAAAAGATTGCCCACCCCTGCCTTAGAATAATTTGCCAGTTCTCTTTTTGACCAACTTTTGCTCTTTATTATTATTAATAGTAGTAGTAATATTAGCAAACATTTATTTAGTGCCAGCAATGTACCTGGTGGCTGGTTGGTCCATGTGGTGAGGATATGGGAAGTCGTTTTACTAATGCTGATGTAGAAGCATGACTCTCATGAACTACTAATAGAGCTAGCATAAAGGAAATGGTAAGCTCGCCTTCCTTTCACCTGGATCATCTAGTCCAACCCCCTGCTTTACAGCATCTGACAGATGGTCGTCCAGCCTCTGTCTGAAAACCTGCAGCGAAGGAGAGCCCCCCCATCACCCTAGGCAGTGTCTGTTTCGCTGTTGAACAGCTCATACCATTAGGAAGTTCTTCCTGATGTTTAGCTGAAACCTGCTTCCTTGTAATTTGAGCCCATTGGTTCTAGTCTTGCCCTCAGGAGCAACAGGGTATCTTTGCATCAGAAATACCTTTAATAGAAAAACAGCATGACCCTCCAGGTGACTAGCATTGGTATGAGTGGGAGGCATACCTGTGGCAACTGCTAGCATGGGTGCTATCCACCAAGAAGATTGAACCTTATAGAATCGTGCAGTGTTTATTATTCTTGTATCCAAACGAAGAACTCTATAAAGGATTAGCTATCTTAGGCTACCCAGCGAGGTTCCAACAGGAGTTTGTATCCTTGTTTGGTAAGTACTGTGGAAGAAATGAATAATTGTCATCTTCCTTTATTTTCCAGACCCAAATTGCAGGCAACCATTTCAGACATGGAACTTGAAAAATTGAAAAACATTTACCTCAAGTATGTTCATGCCCACGTAAGGAATCCCATGGATTGTAAGCCAGGTAATGTACAATACAGAGTTGGATTTAGCCCTGAAAAGAGAGCAGAACATCTTAGACGGCTCTTCAGAATAGCACAGTGCAAACCAGGAGGCCCAGCTTGACAAGCTTGCATTTGATCAAAGTTGGTGAGACAAGCTAGCCTCATTTAGAAGGTAATAAGAATAATGCACCTACTTCATTTACTGGGGCTGCCTTGAATGGGTTCTGTGAGGCAAATGCTTCTGCTGTGGCTGCGTGGAAGGCAGCTAGTTGCCAATGCTGCTTGGAAATAAGTGTGTTCATTTAGTATATAGTGGTTGGGTAGACAAGGACTTTAATATACATATTTGAGGTATGAAATAAACTTTCGCATTTCTTCAGATTTTTGGTACTCTGCTGCTCAGACACAGTGGCCAAGTGATTAATGCACTTGGTTATAAGTCCTGCTTGGTCTTGCAACACGACAGCTGCGTTCAGTCTACCTAGCTGTAAATGAATACTTAATTGGGTTGGGGAAGTCAAAGATGGTCAGGTGTGATGCTGGCCACACCCCTCCTATGTACTGAGGGAACAGTACCTTAAAACTGGCATGTCTTGACTAATAATATATTATATAACTAAATAATATTTGGCCCGACACATTGGATTTGATATTTTGCACCAGCCTTGAGGGGGGTGTTACAACACCATTGCCATGATTGGACCATCGCCTTCTCAAGGCCCAGATCTCTGCCTTCCTATCCCCGGATCTGGGTGGTGGATCAGTTAGGTTGATCTGCCCTTAGAGACTAATGGATCCAGTTGGTTTCCAGAACCCTGGGGGGGTTTACCTGCTGAGCTCAACAGCTAGTCTGTTGGTGACCTGGTTGCTTTGTGGAATGACATTTTGACCACGGGCATGGTTGCACTCAGGCATCTGCTCCCACTGCTGCGACAGCATAGATCCCCCTGGTATATGGGGAACCTGGGGCAGTTGAAGCAGGAGGGTAGGCGGTTAGAGCACAGGTGGTGCTCAGCTCCCACTGAAACGGACCAATTGCAGCATAGATAATTTTTTTAAGGATTATGCCATGGCTGTGATGGCGGTGATGAAAGCTTTCTTCCCTGCTTTCAGTGTCTGCAAAGTCTAGTCCTGCTGAGCTGTTCTGAATGGTGAATGGCCTGGTTAATCTGATCTATTTCTGCCATGAACTAGTGTCATCTATTGCCTACTGTGACATTTTTATTAATTACTTTGCAGACAAAATTGCTCGTATTCACCACAACTTGGGTGCTGCTATCTTAACTGCAAGTTTGGAGTTTGGGGTTGTGAAAGCTCAGCCTTGTCCTGTTTGTTTGTATCAGCTTCAATTAGTGTCACCCACTGATGAAAAGGATTGGCTTGGAGTGATGTAGGCAACGAGTTGTGAATTAGATGCTTGACCATTCTGGCTGGTGAAAGCCAGCTGGGAAACATTGTGGCCATTGCTGGCTGGGGTTGTCAATGTCTCCCTTTGGGAGGGTAGGTTGTCGGACACCCTTAAAATTGTAGTTGTCCTGCCCCTGCTCAGAAAACCATCTTTGGACGCTGACTCCCCGGCCAGCTATTGCCCTGTCTCCAACCTTCCCTTTTTAGGGAAGATTTATTGAGTGGGTGGTTGTCCAGCAGCTTTCAGGCTTATCTCGATGCTATCAGATTCCTGGACCCATTTCAGTAAGGTTTTAATCTGGGGTATAGACTGCACTTGTGGCCTTGGTCAATGATCTATGCTTGCAAATTGACAAAGGAAACTGTGCCCTGTTGATTTTTGCTAGACTTTTCAGTGGCCTTTGATACAGTTGATCATGAGGTGGTGTTGACCTGACTGCAAGACCTTGCAGGGGTGTGCGGGACTGCTCTTGAGTGATTGGTTTGTTCCTGTCAGGTCCTAGCGGGTGGTAATAGGAGATTACTGATCATCCCCATAGAACCTCCCCTGTGGTGTCCTGCCGGGCTCCATCTTGTCTCCCTTCTTGCTCAATGTATATCTGAGGCCTGTGGGTGAGATTGTTTGCAGTAAAGTGTCATCAGTATGCTGATGACATCCAGATCTACTACTTTCATCTGTCCCAAGTCCTGCAGTTTCGGTGCTTACCCAGCTGCTGTTGGAGACTGGATGGGGGTGAGCCAATTGAAGCTGAATCAAGACAAGACTGAAGTTACGATGGTTGGCTGACGTTGTGTCTTGGAGGCGATTGAGACTCCTGTCATTGATGCGGTCTGGCCCCCCTCTGGTAACCCAGGTTTGCAGTCTTGGGAGTGCTTCTGGATCCCTTGCTACGCCTGAAACATCAGGTTGTGACGGTAGCCAGGAGCACTTTTCGCCAACTCCATCTGGTGAGGAGGCTGCATCCCTTTCTTTCTGATTCAGGTCTAGGCACCATCATCCATGCCTCAAGGTAAGATCAAGGGGTGGGCTATGGCTCAGGTGGTTGAGTGCATGCTGTGCATGTATAAAGTCCCAAGTTCAATCCCTGGCATCTCCGATTCAGGATTTCTGGTAGCACACCTGGGTGAGGCCTCTGCAGGGGATCCTGGAGTGTCTCAGGTAGCATGCCTGGGTGAGGCCTCTGCCAGAGAGCTGGATTTGAAACCCTGCTGCCATGTCAGGTTGTGACAATACTGGGCTAAGATGGACCATTGGTCTGACTTGGGCAACTCCTTATAGCCTTATAAGATCACGGCAATGCGCTCTATGTGTGGCTGCCCTTGGTGACTGTTTGGAAGCTATAGGTGGTGCAGAATGCGGCAGCCTTGCCCCTTTTGGAGATGGGTTGCCATGAGCACATTACAGCTGTGCTTTATGGTCTGCACTGGCTACCTATAGCTTTGTGGGCGCAATTGAAGGTGCTGCTTTTGACCTTTAAAGTCCTTAATGGCCTGAGCCCCACACATCTGAAAGACTGTCTTTCATACCATGATTCACTGGAACTGCTACAGTCAGCTAAGAGTGCTCTCTTGTGGGTACCACCTGCCAATCTTGTTCATATGACTAGGGCCTGCAGAGAGGTGTTCTTGGTTGCTACTCCGGTATTGTGGATCTCCCTTTCTCCAAGGTCCGTCGGAGCCTGAACATATTCCAGAAGCAGTGTAAAATCTTTCTTCTTGGCAAAGCTTTTGGCAAGCAGGGATAGAGTTTGGCATGGATTGATTGATTGATTTTAGATTTAATACCCCGCCCCCCTCGCCTCTGGCGACTCAGTGAGGCTAACACAAAATATAAAATACAGTATAAAAACACACCAGCAGTTAAAATTAAAATTAAATATCCCCTCCCAACCCCACCCTCCCCCTTGCCAAACTTCTGACGGAACAGTCATTTTTTACAAGTACATCTCAAAGACAGAAGGTCAGGAGCTAGGCGAACCCCCATTGTGGGGGTGGGGTGGGGTGGGTATTAAATATACCCCCACCGAAAAAGCTCTCCTGTCAGTGGTCATCCATCTAGTCCTGGGGACTTCCAGAAAGGCCCTTCTGGGCGATCATAGGGGCCGATCAGGGACATGGGGAATGGGGCAGTCCCGCAGATAGGTGGGGCCCAGGCCGTGAAGGGCTTTATAGGTCAATACCAGCACCTTGAATTTGGCCCAGAAAACTATTGGTAACCACTACAGTGCGCGGAGCACAGGAGTTATGTGCTCCCGGTGGCCCACCCCCATCAGGAGGCGGTCCACCGCATTCTGCACCAGCTGAAGCCTCTGGACCATACCCAAAGGCAGCCCCATGTAGAGGGTGTTGCAATAGTCCAAACTCGAGGTAATGCATGGATGACGGTAGAAAGGTCGGAGTCCGAGATATAAGGCCGAAGCCGATGTACTAAATGTAACTGCTGAAAAGCACTCCCCGCCACAACTGTCACCTGAGCATCCAGGTGGAGCTGCGGATGGAGGCGCACTCCTAGACTCTGAACTTGGGACACCAAAGGAGGGCAGAGTCAACCAATGATGGGAGACTCCATCACTCCGAGGCTCCCCAAATCCTTGCCCACCAGCATCACCTCCATCTTGTCAAGATTCAGCTTCAGATGACTCGCCCTCATCCAGTCCCCCACAGCTGCCAAACATTGGGACAGCAAGGAGACCGCCGGGCCTGAGTCCGATGTAAAAGAGAGGTAGAGTTGGGTGTCATCGGCATATTGATGACCCCTCACCATCTCAAACCCTATCATGATCTCCCCCAGCGGCTGCTTGCACACGTTAAGCAGGAGAGGGGATAAAATGGAACCCTGCGGGACCCCACACGAGAGAGAGATTTAGGAGCCAGGGTGGGGTTTTTTAAAGAGATTTTAATGAATTTCATGTTTTTAATATTGTAAACTGCCCAGAGCCTTGGGGGAAGGATGGGGTAGAAATTTAAATAAATAAACAAACTACTTCAGCCCCATTGGTCAGAGGACTAGGAATGGATTTTGATTTTGCCACTTGAAGCAAGACTGTGGTGATTATAAATGGTTCATAAAATATCCAACATCCAAGGCAGGCCTAGCGCCTACTTGCTGAGTTCTTATGACTTCTGGTGCTGAGCGATGGGGGATAGTTCTTAACAAACTGCACTTTTAAGTAGCAACTAGTAAGGTTTGCAATTCCTATGCTTTCTTATCCTTTCAGATGGTAGTGCTCTCAAATCAATCATCCAAAAGCTATTGCTGACAGGTTACAAAGGAAAAAATACTAGCTAATGGAAAAGGTAAAGCGGTATATGAGTGGAACTGAGAAGTTCCCATGGTTAGAGGGCCTAACAGGTCTAAAAAGTGGCCACAACCTGCGCTCCTTCTCCAAGTTTTTTCCTAGGTGTGGCACTTGTCATGTTGGGTGTTTCAAGAAAGTGACAGTTGAGCTGCTCATCACATGGCACCTCTGGTTCTCTGGACAGTTCAAACAGCTGCATAGCCCTAGGGCTCCTTTTCAGTCTATGGATACAGCATAAGTAATGCTGTGGGGGACTATACAAGGCAAGCTAATTATGGCCCCTTTTCTCTTCCTTTCAAATTAAAAATGCAAGACGTATGTTCTGAGTCACAGCAAATCATGCAGCAACCCATGATGAATGAGGTTGGCAGGTGAAATGGTAGCTCTTTTTCAGAGGAAGAACATTTTATGTGATGAACATATTCTGTTTTCTTATTAGTGCAAACTTCTGTTATTCCAAATAGCTTCAGGCTTGGAACGTGGCCTAGGAGAGTTTTTCCAATTGTACAACATAATGAACCTTCTTGATGGACAGCATTTGATTCTGATTGTTAGGTTTTTCAATCCACTCATAAATCCAGTGGGAGCTTTTAATCAATCACCTGTCAAGGAACCACAGAACATATTAATATATTGTAGCTGTGAGTGATTCCTAGGGAGATTACAGTCTTTTAGAGACCACAAGGTTTCGACCTTACCACCACCACCTCTTGACAAACAGAAACAAAGCTAGTGATTGAAAATATTTCAGTGTAATGATTTTTGTTTGGCCTTTTTGCATATTAGATTGGTGGCTTCTAAACTGTTCACAATAGAGGCCCCCAAATGGACTGGTCCTATTGGATGCACTCCACCCACATGTTATCAGGCCGGGTCATCGTCTACAGCTGAGTAAGGACCTGCCTCCTGCAGAACACCATGATATCAGTGCATTCCATAGAGGGGTGGGGGAAACACCTTAGCTTTGTTCCTTTTCTGAATTAGCCTGGCCCTTATGGAGCTCTGTGCCATCATGGTGTTCTGTGAGGGATAGGCCACTTGGAAACATTGAGCCAGTGAGGAAAATGCAGTGAACATGGGGCCCTGGCTATAGTCCACAAGGCTTTGGTAAGAGTGGTCCATAAAACTGGCCACAGCTACAACCAAGTGGGCTTTGGGTACCACAGCCATCTCTGGGGAAAGCTGGAGGAGAACTGTTATGCATGCATAATGCCTGCTGTTTCTCTGCAGCCAGCACATGCACATCATGGCCATCCTCTGGCTTCCTCCCCAGAAGGGGCAATGGTGGGACTGTTTTGTGCAGCCAAGGCCATCTTTTGAAGAGTGTGTGCCGTGCCACAGCTGTCAGTGATGGGTCCATGGTGATTTTTAAGAAAATGTTGAGAGCTGATAGTCTAAAGCAATGATTTCCAAATGTTTTGGATGATTATCATTATCCCCCCTCTCCTCCAAAGTATCCTCCACCTCTTTCGTGTCTCATCCTTTTCCCTTCATTTATACATTGTTTAGATTTGCTGGTTAGAGCAGTCCTACTATCTGTGCACAGCATGCGGGAGTCTATACAGACTACAACCCTTCCACACCCTTGGTGATGGCTTGTGTGGGTTAATCTTTTATGACCTCAAAGATAACTGCCACTATGGCCTGCAACTGAACAAGAGACTCCTAAGTACTTACCAGGAGAACTGGAGTCCCTGTGGATTTCCTCCATGAGCACTTCATAATTAGTGTAAGTGAGCTCTCTATGCTGGGCTTTGTTGAGTCAGCATCCTCCTCCACAAATGCAACCTCAGAATCCTGGCTCTGGGTCCTGAGTTTCCAAGTAAGGATAAAGCCTCAAGAGCAACTAGAAGTCAGAGGGCTTTGTGAATAGGGACTTGCTCCCAGGAGGAACCATCTGCAAACTAATCATGGATATGGGTTTCTGGCCACATCCTTCTGGTATTTATCACTCAATCCTGCAGTAGCATTCTCTCATGTCTGGTTTCTTGTCTGACGGCCATTACTTGCCATGCTGATATACTGTATTGAGGGATCACCAAAATGTTTGTCCGAGAGGCCAGTGAGCCTCCAGATAAGGCAGCAATGGATGGATTTTGTATGTTGTTTGTAGCTGTGGTGCTGCTCTGTGGTGGCATGAGTCCACATCCCTGTGAAACTTAGGGTCTTTCATTCTTCCTGAAATAGAGCTTCATTCCTCTACGTTTTTCTAGCTTCTGCTACATCTCATCACCCTAGGTCTTGATGAGCAATGGACCTCTTATTGGTCCAGTAAGATGTGCACTGGTGTTTGTGGAATGGTATCTGCCATGTATTTGAAAAGGCTTGAAAATTACTCTTCATGCACAACAAGCATGGCTAGTAACTGGTGGTGCTTTGTTGCCAGCAAACCTGCCAAATGGGAAAGGAAGTGTGAAGGCATAGTGCAGGCCTTCATTTATGAGAGGGACTTCTAAGTAAACACCACAGAGGATCAGAAACTGCTTTTGGTTTTGGCAGGTTTATCCACATTTCCATGGACACATGGAGAACCAGTAGTGTTATGCATGGAAAGAAACTCATTCAAATGAACATCACATCCATGCTGTGGACTTAAGTTTAGGTCCGTGTAAGATGTTTCCCCAAGAAAAGGACACTGTGAGAGATTAAGTGCTGAGAGTGGAATGGTACGTGTGTGTATCTTTCAAGGATAAGAAACACTACCATGGTTCTAGATAAGAGACTGGAATGTGGCACCAAATAGGAGAAAGCATACTAAGATGTATTCTAAAGGTTAGCCTTGCAAGTGAGTAGGGTTTTTGGTGTCCATGACCATATTTGTGAAGAATGGGCTGGCATTAGTAATTTAGGGAGTAAACAGGCAAGTGAAATAATTAGCCTTTGGTTTTTTTGCTTGGATTTTGTCTTTCTCTCGGACTCTGTCCATGTTGGTGAAACGTCTGCAGATGTAACCCATTACCTCCTGGGACTAAGGATTGGTAAGGAATTTCTCAATGTGGGCAGCTGAAACAACATTAAATTTAAATTTCTGATCTTGTCTTTCTTCGGTAATCTATTTCATTTGTTGTAATTTCATTTGTACACGCTTTTCATTTACAGTTTGTATTTTACCTGCATTTTGTGGGTTATTAAAGTTAAGTAAGGTTTCAAACGTTATGCCCTTGTGACTGGATTGATTATTCTGGAAGGAGGTTTGTTCCTAGAAGCTGAGAAGGGGGGAATCATTCCTGAAATCCAACAGAGGGAGCCACATGGGAGAGAGATGTGACAAAATTCTCTGAATAGTCTTAGGGTAACCACAACATGATAGACATGCAGACAATGTGTATGTGTCCAAACAGCAGCAGCTACCATGTGATAAACATGATTTCAGGACGTACCCTTCAAAGTAAAAGCTTTGCTAAAACTAATCAGTTCAATATCTGTGGATAGTTTGAGGGGATAATACTTGTTTTCTGAACCAATGTTTCATGTGTAGTCATGGTAAGTGAACTGGGCTAATTTTAATATATAGACATCCAGAGTCTTCAAAAAGCTTTACTTGTTTGCAGCCTTCTGCATGAATCTACTTGCTGCTTTTCAAAATCCTGGCGAGATCTAATTTGAACGTCTGTCTTGCAGTCACTGGTTGGAACTGCTGATAATTGACCACAAAAGAAATTTGCCAGCTGACCACTAAGCTTAGGATTCATGCTTCATTATTGCCCTCCATAAATAGAATCCCATCCTCTTTGATGAGAATCCTCATTGAACATTCTGGTTGGTTCCATCTTAATCATTGCAAGTGATGAGCAAACCTGTTTTCATAACTGGAACTGAATATTGTTATGGCTCTTGGCTGCAACATTTACCCAGTGCTACTGCTAAGTGCTAGTTATAGTCAGAGTAGGAAAGGATTTTTTTCTCCCCTCCCCCCCTTTTTTTTTTCTTTTTTAAAAGGACGGGGGAAGGACAAGTTTGGTGAACAATGTTCCCTCCCTCTCTGTATCTTTCTCTCCCTTCCCAGGCATCTGTAGTTAAGTAAATCTGCTTTCACAGGTCATTAATGGCATAATGATGCATAGCGAATAGTGCTCGCACCACCTGCTGCTCAGACAACGTTCCTGGCATCATCTGGCCCAGAATCGCTTACTTCAGAGTTATCTGCTGTTTACCTGGAAAGCTGCAGTAACTCTTCTAATCCGGTGATGGAATAGTTGCTTTGTCAAAGAATGAGCCTTTGTTAGCAGAATCCAACCATATGTTCTGCCAAAAGACAAGTCAATACATGTTTGGTATTGACCTGGAGTGAAGACTTTCTTCATTTGGAGATGGTTTTGGCTTAATCCTGGAAAAATCAGTGCTCATAGTGATAGATTTTTAACTCGGTACGATGTTGGCCAACTGGTAGACTCTTTTGATGAAGCTAGAAGGAGCGAGCAGGTGGAATGTAGGGGGCTAATGGGCCTGTTAGAAATTAGTTTGAGTATCTTTAAGGTAAGGGGTAAAACTTTCCAAAGTGCTTAAGTCCCATCAACTTTCAGTTTTAGCTATCATCTTTGTTAAATATCATGTTGCAGGTTTTGGAACCTGTTGCTAACACTAAGGACCGAGTAATTCTACACAGACTAGAAAAGTGGACAGAGTAGAAATAGGCAGAATTTGCTGGCAGTATCTGCGTGTATCACCCTACCTTGTTAGGTGTTGATTCTGCTGAGAAAGGTAAAGGTAAATGACTTCTCCTGACACATTGAGGCTCTCTTGACTTGGACAAAAGGGAAATTGGCAAGGACTCCCAAGGCAAGAAGTTCTAGGGTGTGGACTAAGGGGGAAATCCTAGAAACAGCACAGCCTGGGAAGAAGATTTAAGCTGATCTTATTCATAAAGTAAACCAAGATGAGCTTTGGGAAGATGATCTTTGGATGTCCTACAGTGCATGGGTTGTGTGTTTAGAGTAAGGTTGGGAAAGATACCAGCTCACGAGACTCTGCCTGTGTTGGGGTTGATGGAGCTTGGGGAGGAGGCCATTCCATAGCAAAGAGTCAGACTTCAAATCAAGGCCAATGCAAGAGCTGAAGGATGCCTAATGGAAGCTACATGTCCCAAGAATAAGGCACTGGATTTTCTTAAACTGATCTTTTCAGGCTTGTGATCAGTCTTTTCTAGTCCCTGCATCCAGCAGCTCAAGTGCTAAGCACTTGCACATGTAGCTGCTTTAAATTGATGCCTAAGTGGAAGCTAGAAGTCTCTTGAGAATCTTGGCCCTATATGCCGAGGCTGTGGAACTCCCTCCCGGCAGAGGCCTGGGTGGCCTCAGACCTCTCTTCCTTCAACGTCAATGCAAGACCTGACTGTTCCGCCAGACTTTTGGTGAGGGAGATGAGTGAGGGTGGGGTTTTTTGAGGGTTAGGGTGGGTGGGCTGTTTGTTTTTTGTTATATTTTGTTTTGTTTCCTGACATTCCCCCTTTTAAAAATAAATAAATAAATATGGGTAGCTTGTCTCCTTAGGTACTTGGTGGCAATGGGAGTGGGAATACAATTACGAGGAAAGGAGCCTAGTTCAGTGGTTGTGGGGAACCTGGGGTTCTATTCCTGACTCTCATGCAGACTGTGGGTGTGATAAATCACTTTAGGCTCATTCACACAACACTCTTCGCGTGGGTACTGGAAGAATCCTGCATTCCAAGTATTGCTTCCTTTGATCCTTGAGTATATATCTGCTGTAACAGCAACTGGATGAAAAGAGATGAGACCCACCACTTCCTATTGATAACACCGTAGTACCCATGGTATTCAGCTGTGGTCAGCATCAAAAGAAGCTTTGGCGGCAGAGGATGGCCTGTGCCAGCAGGTGCTAAAGGGAGGCATGGGCAAGAGTGCAGATAGTGCTTTTGAGCTGCTAGCCATTCATTCCATATTTTGTGATCTGGAGACAAGGACGCTTGAATTTTGCCAAGACAGCTGCTACAGCCTCTTGCCCAGAATTCTCTGTGTGAAGCATGTACAGACTTGCCATGTCTTGGCCAGTTCAGTAGATAACATTGATTTTTATGGCCAATGTTAAATCTGAAAAGAAGTCTCCTCTTGGTTGTAGATTAGAGTTGCTTGCTATGTACACCTCCTTTTTATAGGCCAGGACTGTCCAGCTTCTTCGCCACCATAGGCTGGACTTTCTACAGCAATTGGCTGGTGGGTCAGATTGCACAAAAATCTCTCCTTGTGTGGCTGGCTAGTGCATGTGTGTTCTATAGTCAAACCCTGTTCAAACTTACCAACAAGAACTGTGCAAGTTAAACGTGCAGGGTTTGGAGCTGCTGTTCTCATCATTCTGGAAACTTCATATTTTATTTAGGAAAATACTGATATTTAATAAAATCAGATTTTAAGGCCATGGGCTGGATTCAGCCTGTGGGCTGACCGTTGGACAGCGCTGCTCTAGGCTATTGCAGTAGTGAGGAGCTTGAAAACATAGCAAATAGCACTCCGCTTGTGTCTTTTTCTTGTGATACAAGGAAGTGTTGCTTCAGTCTGCTTGAAATGTGCCTGTTTGTACATTTCATTGACACTGTCCTTTTTCTCGGCATAAAATCTGTCTTGAGCACCAACAGGAGCTAGGACCAGCATTGTCCTTTTATCCAGTCTAATGCTGCTTGCTTTATTCTCCTTGCTTTACTAATTGCAGGTCCACTTCAGAAAGAACTGTTCTCTCTGATGAATTCCAACATGGAGTACCAGACCCAGGAGGGCATATTTCGGCATCCATCAGACCTCACCCAGAGGTATGGTATGAAATATGCATAGGAAAGGGCAGAAAGAAGCTGTTCTTTCATTGGGGAATGAAATGCTTTACAAAAAACATTGCTCAGGAGCTTCTGTCCATTGGAAAGCATTAGAGAAATCAATCCTGCTAATAGAATAGGAAATAATTGAAACTCAAACATTGACCTCTCTGACTGAAATGGCTCTAACTTGAGAGGAAAGATATTCTGGATTCTAAGTTAGCTCTTAAGAAAGCAAATTTATAATGCTTCTACAGAAGTACCTGATTTGCACTTGGGGAATAAATCTTCCAGTAATAACTAAATAGATGCAGTACAAGTGCTTTGTGATACTGGCAGAATAGTGTAGGGACCTTGTAACTTCCCTAACCTGGAAGGCTATCCATTATGAGATAAGGAAAGTCAATCTCCACATTCTTGTCAGGAATAGAGACACCAGAGAGGTGAGCTGTGATAGTAGTCTCTAACATGGTGTCAGCCATACTAGACAGAGGCTCATCGTTCATTTACTATTTTTGAAGCCTGTTTGGTTATTGATCTTTTGCGCTGATCCAAAGACTTTTACGTGTGAATTCTCTGAACCAGCCAGATGCAGTTCTCTTCAATAACTTGCTTTTATAGTCAATATTTTTGTATGGTTTGTCCCATTAAAAAGTCTCATGCTCCCCTGAGATGACTCTATTTCTTGAGCCTTCTGGGCATGGTAAAAAAATGAAATGACCAAAACATTGGCTTCTCTTAAAAGTGCAGAAGGGGTATAGCAGCTCATATGATTATTAGAGATATATATTTAAGCATCTGAGACACAACTTCAGTCAAATTAATGTTTTTAAAAAACTATAGGAAAAATATTTAATCTGGGCAAACGGTGTAGGCTTTGAAGTACTATGAAATGCTTCTATGCCTACAGGCTCTTCGATGGGGAATATTATTCATTTTAACTGCCATGTGCTCAGCAACCTTAAGCCTTCTCTGGCAGACCGTGGAGAAATTCTCTCCTTAGGTACTGGTCTCCAATGCAAGGAGTGTAGTCCGAAACCCTAACTAGTGCTGCTAGAAGCGCATGTGTATTCTGACACTTTAAGGCAGTTCTGCCAGATAATTCTCTTTACAATTGGGCAGCAAGGGACGTTTCTGCAAATAGCAAGTGTGGCAATTGCTTGGGGGAGGGAGGAAAGGCATATGCAGACCAGTGTCTGTACCCCCTGTCTACCTACTGTGACACATGGTGCCTGCTTTAATTACTATTTCCCCTCTCTTTTTCCCTTTGTCTCTACTAGGTTCATCAAAAAATCTACCCATAAATTCAGTCTTCTGCAGTGGGTGAACAAAAACAGGGGACAGTACCCTCGATTTCAGACCATTCCTGGTCCTAGCCGATTCCGGCGTAGCTCTATTCCAGCATCCTCTGCTATATAAAATACTAAGGGGGGTATCTGCACTTTAACGTACCTTCTTGATGACTGTTTTTTCTGTTTTTTATCATTGTCTTTTGGATCATTTGTTCTAGTGTTTTAATAAGGCCAGTTTGAGGTTTTTAATGTTGGAAGCTTTCAGTGCAAGTTAATCTGCTTTTTGTACAGGTAGTTTTTGGTACCATTTTATCAGCATTTTCTTTTACAATGAAAAAGGAGCTGTTCAAAAATCAGTTGATTCAGTAAAGGTTTCTAGTCTTTAAGAATCACAATCTCTTGTTGGAGGTGATTGAAAAATGAGAAGATACTCTGATGTGTCTTTTCATCAGAGCTTGGAAGTCTTTCTCTCTGCTGTGCTCCCCTGGCATGATATTAATATTTATAGGCTGTGATCTACAAACCAGAGTAGCCTCATCATTGGGGCTACTCTGGAGTAAGTGGTTTGTGGATTGCAGCCAAAATTTGGTTAGTATCTTTTTAATAAAGCTTGACAAAGGTAGAGTTCTAGGTTGACAAAGCACTACTGAAAAGCAATCTGGAAACCGCCTTCTCAAGTCTGCCAGTTCCCTATTTTGTAGCTTGCATCTTCATAAATGTTCTGTTTTTAGACTTGCACTTCCAACAGTGTTATAAATATTTTGCAACCCTGCCCCAAATTTTCTCACTTCCCTATGACTTGTCAGTGTTATAGTTCTGTAAGTTGCATTTTTAAAAATGGTTGTGTTTAAACTTGCACCCTAACAGTATTTATAATAAATATTTTGCAACTTTTAAATGCCTTGGGATTTTGTGTGGGTTTTTTTCCACGTGTCTCATCAGATTTTTACATATTGTAGGAATAACTATAGTAGAGTGTTGTCGAATGTGTGGGACCTACAAAAATTTAACATATCGGAAATTCAACTTATGCAGAGTTAAATGGGGCAGTGTAAGATTTTACTCAAGCATTACTTTACCCTTGTAGCTAAAAGTAGCAGTATCTTTGAGTAAATGAATGATTTCTTGGTGGCGTCTGGTTAAAATATTGTAGGATATACCCTCTAAGATTGCAGTGCAGTAATACTTCTGTTCCTGCTGCTCACCTGAACAGCAGAGAGCAGAACTGCTATGCTGTCTGCATAGGTGACTGGTAATTGTCGATGAGGGGCAGCATAGGAGTGGGGGGTGGGCAGGGGGTTTATAGGGTTCTAAAGGATTTCTGAAAATCTGGAGAGCACATGACCCTGCATGCCCCCCCCCATGAGTCATCTATGCCTGCCTGTACTGTAAGCCTCACACCAAACTTACAGTGCACTGCATTCCTGTTTCCTAATGTTCAGCTGACCAGGAGGACTTACAATAAAGACAGTGGATGTGGGGCATTGCATTGCAAACTTGAAGGGTATATATTATAGAAGAAGTGGGTAAACTGTGGCTCTCTGGCCCCAGTGTGGTAAATGGATGCAGCTCTCAGGATTTGGAAATGTTGCCTACCCCTGCATTATTGTACTTTAACCACAGGCTGCAAAGAAATCACTAATTTACTCAAAAGTACTGGTATTCTTAGCTGAGTGAGTGGTCTACATACTGTATGACTTGAGCTACCAGGGTACAAAATTCTTATCCAGTTCCAGAAACCATTGGGGTTGGGGAACCAGATTTCTTCAGTTTAACTAGAAATGCGAGTTATGCAAGTTTGGCCTAAGTGGATCTCATTGTTTACTGAAAGTGAGCATTCTGTGTCGATGCTCTTAAGGGAGGGGCAGATGCTTCAGAAGCCTGAATGAGCTGTGGAGAGAAGCAGTTCCCTGCTGTCTGCTTCCTACATCTGTCATTCATGTCAAAGTTTATCTCAGGGAGGCTCATTGTTTGCATAATTTCTGGTTGATCATCTTTCCTTTTTGGTCTTGGGTAGCTTAGGCCTGATCAGGATGGTTAGAAATGAGGGGAAACCCATTAGCAGAGAAGTTACTGTAAACAGTTTCTCTATCCTCTTTGCTATACAGTCAGTTATAGTAGCTGCCATGGGATTTGTGGAAGAGTGGATTTAATTTGTTGGCAAACTAACTGCTCCTGTGCACAAGACCCTTGTATTCTCCATGAACCTTGCTGGATGGCTTTCTGCTCCTCTAGTTTATGTAAAATTCTCCTGGTTAATACCAAATTGTTTTTTTGTATTTCTTTGTGATGATTTTTTTCTGTTGTAGCCATTCTGAGTCCTTTTTGTGAGAAGAGCCGGATATAAATTAAAAATAATAATAATAATAATAATAATAAGTTAACCAGAGAGTAGGATCACTGTGGAAAATCTTCAGTCTGCTTCTTTACCATATCCGAGTTTAAGAACTGCTATACTGGATCAGACCACTAGTCGTCTAGCTTGGTGTCCTGCCTGCAACCGTGACCAGCACTGGGTGCTCCAGGCAGAGTGTACAAAAATGGCATCTCTAGTGTGATCCATTCCTGATCATTGTTGCTACTGACAGACCAATCTTCTGTGAATCAACCTAACAAGTGCAACATCAAGAGAGCCTGCAGCTCTTTCTTTTAGGGAAAGGTGGAGAAAAGGATTAACTAGTTTTTCTTTTTGTTCTTAACTCACTTTGGTGGAAATTGCAGTCTTGATACTTGCTGTGATAACCTCCTGCTCTGTACCTCACAATATATAGAAGACCCAAACAAGCGCGATAAAAAGTGAAGATCTCTTTATTGAATTTAGTACATTTATTTCCATATACAGTTGTTTATAGAAATTTATAGTGACATGTATCTCTTAAAATCACTCTTAAGGACTTTTTTTAAAAGCATAATCAACAAAAGTGGACTGGCTGGCCTAGTAGCTCTGTGCCTTGTGATGGGACTTGAGATTGCCTAATCTGTTGTTGATTTCCTATGGCAGAGTGGGTGAAAGGAAGTTGAGCATCATACACCTCTGTGTGGAGGTGGTTAGATACGTGAAGAATGGGATTTACTAATACACCAACTTCCACATTATGCACCCAGGAATCCCATATTTATTGGTCACATCCCACACTTCTGTAACTTTGGCAGCTTAACTGACACTTCTTTGTTATAGGGGGTAAGGGGAGAGTGGTTCCCTAGCAGCTAAAATCAACTTCCCTGAGAAGGAACTACAAACTAAATTCTCACTAGATTCCATAGCATCAAACACTCTAGCTGCCTTTGAAACTCCAGTTATACGTGCACACCTGTTCTTTTGGCTTATTATTTCACCCTGTAAGTAAATCTGGTGTTGAATGGATGGCTATAACTTGCAAGGCAGTGTAAAACTGGAAAGTGTGTCAGTTTTTCATGGTTTGCATTTTTTAAAAATAGGCTTAGGTGATCCTTGGTAAACTGACAGAGGAAACTATCTAAAATATAAAGGAAGGATGCAATTCTCTGCAGAGATTGCACCTGTTACCAGTTTGATTGGGCACAATTCCCATTAAAGGGAATGGGACTCCTGCCTGCACTAATTGCAGGTGCTATACCCACAAAAAATCTTACTACCCATTTCTGTTCCATCTCATTTAATTTGTTTCTGACAGATTTTTAAGAAGTTTAGTGCTGGTGCTAACCCCTTAGCACTAACATTTACTTCTGTGAGACCTGAGTTGGTGCTAAGGGCTAACGCTAGCACTAGACAGCTTGAGGATTCTGCTGTGAATGTTTGGATTTCAGTTATAGGGGCTGACACTAGATGAAAATGAGTAGTTACAGAATCTTACATGAGAGAGGCGCATCCAGTACAATCTGTTTTACTATCATTAAAGCGTTAGAGCCATTAAGCTCATGGGATAAACTAGTTGAATCAAAATGCTCCAAAGTTTTGATAAAGTAGAACAAACTGTGGATGAGATTATCAAGTGAGTACATGAAATAATAGCAAGATGGAGCCAAATCCAAGCCTTAATTCACTCTGGCAGCTGATGGGGGGTGGGGGTGACGAGAGTGAAGTGTCAAACAAGCCTGAATTGTTGGCAATACTCCAAAGGCCTCCGCTTTTATCAGATTTTTTTAATGGCAGTTTTTACTAATATTAAAAAGGATCAGTCCCCTGCATACGGAATTTTTTTTTTCAGTATGCATGTTCTGTTTGCTACGTGCCCTTGTGTAACACATTTCTCTGCTCTGGATCTTTAGGGACCTTTACAAAATGTACCATGTTTCATTGACAAGTGTGGAAACTGAGGCACAGAGAAATTAAGGAAAGTGGAAGGTCAGACGAGTCGGCAGTGAAGTGGGAACAGACCTTAAGTTCACCTGACTTACATCCTTCTGTCTAAGCCACCAAGCTTATGGCATTCATTAAGAAAAGAATACTGCTCCATCACTAGGAAGTGGAGGAAAGGGGTCTCAAAAGGGGAGCTGGACCGTGGGGGGGAGAGAATTGTCCATCTTCTATTAATCCAAACTCTGTGGTGGGAGTGTGTCCATTTTTAAAGGGGACAGGAGCAGCTGAAACATGCATTTTATTGGAGAGAAAAGCTGCTAGGAAATGTGCCCAAACAGGTATACCATGTCTCTAAATCATGCTTTCTGGGAGTTTTGCATAGACGGTGATATCACTTGGCAGCTACCGATTTAGAGAGGTGAAGGTTGGGGTAGTGAAAGACTTAGCACTGTTCTCATGGTGAACATTGTCTTGCACTTTGGTGACTCCCAAGTACAGAGATGCTGTTTGGAGGTGCTGTATCTGTCCTATAGACACTTGACTATGCCTCTCTGGCTTGAGACGTGTTTGTATGTGGACCTAGTAGGCAAATAACTGTTGTGGAGGTTTTTGCCCTCTCTTAAAGCCCACCCACTCTTAATAAATGTAAAGAAGGGCAGAGGCTCCTTTCAACTAATTTGTGCCCTGAGCAGCTAGGAAAGGAAAATAGAAGTGGCAGAACGCATAATCAAAAGACTGTGCATTGGTGATCTGGACATTGTCTGGTAAGACAGGTTGTAGCCTTCCCGATTATGCTAACCTTTATCAAAAAGATGAGACATCAGCGTAGCTTGGCTGATGCTGTTGGAGTCCAGCTGAAGTCGACATGGCACTGTTGGGGTACCACAGCCCTGTCCCAACCAGTGATGGATAGTCACTGGCAAATTGGCCATAGTATGTCAGAGAAGGAGCACAAACAACTTTTCTTTCTGACTGTGGGAGGCTTAGGTGCTGTGCTTTTAGACGGAAAAAATATTTTCATGCTAGCCTTCTTGGTTTGTAAATTTCTCTCTTTTGTAAAGCAGTTATTAATCCAGACAGAGCAGTCAAGAGATTATGTATATGAATCTGTCCGTAAAGTGGTCATTCCAATCTGGGTTAGCCATGCTGTGAAACAAGCCTCATGTTGTAGCAAAGGTGGTGTTTGTACAAGAGGTGTGTCAGGGGCTGCTTCCCTCATGTTAAAGAAAAACGGAAGGAAGTAGGATGCTTTGTGTTACCTGTGCTTTGTAGATCAGCACGCTTCCCTCACATGCTCGCAGCAACTACGGGGTAGCTTTGTATTTTCAGAATACACTCGCCTTATTTCTAAAGATTTCATTCATTGACATCCTAACTACAATTAACACATACGGAACTCCAGATGCTCTGCAGGGGCAGAGAGAGATCAAAACAGTCTAGTTACACTCATGGCAGGACAAATTACACGTTTGCACTAAAATCTAGCTAGAGGCCTTATTACAATTTATCATTTCTACTGTGGCAATGCCTAGCAGGCCCTGTCAAGATCAGAGTCTGTTGTGCTAACCATTGTGCATGTACTAAAGGAGGTGAGGGCTGTGGAAAGAAGTGCTTTCAATTTAAATCTAATAGTTTTCATCATTGAGTTGAACTCTGATAGCAACCGCTAGCAGATAATGAGCCCAAAAGTTAACTGCAGGTTCTGGCTAATCTAGGGCTCTAGAAAAGTCCCATTACAACTATCAGGACTACTCCAGAGTAAGGGGTGAGCATTGGGCCTCATATACCTCAAGCTGAGCTGATTTTCTCTCTCAAAAATGAATGGAGAGAAGGAAATTATGTATTAAAACCAACAGAAATATCCAAGGGTGGTGATATTCCTCCATAATTGCCCTCTTCCCTTCAGCAGTAGTTTTAAAAAGTAGTTCTAAAACAGTAGTTTTAAAAAGTCAAAAGAATTGAGGCAATCTCCAGCAATACGTCAGTCATGCCATCTGAAGAGCAAGCATATTCCGTGTAAATAGGTTCAATTTCAGCTGTTCTGCTAAGTGAGGTTCCTCTTTTCAGTATTAAAAGGACAGTGATGTTCTGAAAAGCTTCAAGTGGCATCCTGGGGCTCCCTCGTTATTGTCTCCCAATGACTCCACATCAAAAGCGTGCAGCTTATGAGAAGAAAAAGATGGCTTTTCCAACTGCCAGACCTGCTGCCTCCATCTGGGACATGACATTTTAACTGCCCCCCCCCCCTCCTCCCATTGTGGTAATAAAGGTTTTTGGCATTTTGAACAAAATTGATGATGATGCCCAAGCAGGAATAGAATCTGGCTCCCTCTTGCAGATAGGCAAGTGGGCTCTGCAGAGTTAAGGGGACCAGAAAGACCACAGTCTTGAAACTACTTACTCTGGGGTAGTTGACTTTACCCCATGTCTGTAAGTTAAGGAAGTAGGACTGAATGTAATGCATACAAG
>QEPC01007988.1:1768468-1779968 GCA_003113815.1 Sphenodon punctatus
TTGCATGATAATTGGAATATTATTGAATTTGATTCATTTTAGCATTTGCATGACAAATTGTATATTACTGTACCAATAAATATCTGTTGTATAGTGGGTGGTTTATTCCTCCACCTTCTCTTTCTGTTGTTGGTACCTTTATGATAATAAAGGTACCAACAACAGACAACTTCTATGCTTGGGAACAGACTTCAGAATTAATACAAACTGACTTTATAGGTTACCGAATTTACTGTCTGATTGATTTGGTTGTGTGCCTGTTCCCTTGTTTCATCTGAAACGCTTCTCCCACCCTGCAGCCAAGGTGACTGTGCAACTCACAAGGAGAGTACTGTGCTTTCATGAATGTTTCATGTCACACATGCATCTGAGGCAGCTGCTGAATGGACACCAAGGTGGAGCAGCTAGGTCTCTATGTAGAAAGCAAACAAGCACAGATTTTATTTTCCATTAACTCATGGAACACTGAGCCCCACCGGGGCAAGTTAATGTGCTGGCTGATGAAGCATGATCCTCAGTGCCAGGTTAATTCTTCAACTTGTTTCCTAGATTAAAGCATGTGGGGCAGATCTACTGATGGCAAGTGTAACTTGGTGTAGCTCTATTGGTTTTGATGGCACTATGTCAGTTTACACCAGATGAGGATCTGGTCCCCACAATCAGAGTGGTAAATGTCTTGCTTTCCCCTGAGGTTTTAAAAACTGGATTGTACCAGAAAAAGGCCTTGATGTCCCATCAGCTAGAACACCCATTCACAATTTTTTAAAAAAATACCACATCCCTCCTCCTCCTTGACTGACTGGTACTTAAGAACATAAGAAGTGCCATTTCCTGGGTCAGACCAATGGTCTATCTAGCCCAGCATTCAGTCTCTGACAGTGGCCAGCTTCAGTTGCCTCAGGGGAGTATGTAGCTAGTTACAGTGGATTAATCCATTTCCTGTCACCCTCCCATAGCTTCTGACAGTCAAGGATCTTGTACACTTGACCAACCCAACTAATCACCCTTAATAGACCTGGCTTTCAAAAATCCATCCAATTCATTTTTGAAGCCTGCTATGCCACTCTCCTGTACAACTTCCCCTGCAATGAGTTCCACAATTTTATTGTATATTGAATGAAAAAGTACTTCCTTTTCCTTGTTTTAACTCTGCTCCCTGTTAACTTAATGGCATTACACCTGGTTCTATTGTTTTTCAGAAGGGTAAATAACAGCTCCCTATTTACCTGCTCCATGCCTTTCATGATCTTGTAAACTTCTATCATGTCCCCTCTGTCGTCTCTTCTCCAAAGAGAAGAGTCCTAACCTATTGAGACTTCCCTCATATGGAAGTTGCTCTATGCTTTGGATAATTTTTGTTGTCCTTCTCTGCACCTTTTCCAGATTCGCTATGTCCTTTTTGAGGTGGGGTGACCAGAAATTCCAGGTGTGGCCGCACCATAGATTTATATAGTGCCATTATGATATTTTCTGTTTTGTTAGCTATCCTTTTCTTAATTATTCCTAACATGCGGTTAGCCTTTTTGATCACTGCTGCCCACTGAGCTGATGTCAATGACCTATCCACAATGACTCCCAAGATCTTTTTCCTGTGTAGTGACACCGAAGTTAAAGGGTTATTTTTTCCTACGTGCATCACTTTGCACTTGTCAACATAGAATTTCATCTGCCACTTTGTTACCCATTCTCTTAGCAGTGCTCGATTCCTTTGCTGCTCTTCACAGTCTGCCTTGCTCTTAACTATTTTGCATAACTTGGAGTCTTCTCTGGCCACACCCATACACATACCTTGTCCGCTCTTCTCCGTGCCAGCTTGCCTTTGCTAATTCTGTTTCCTCTTTCATTCTCTCCTCTACTTTCCCTGCCTCCCCTTTCCCCTTTCCCTCATTCCTTACTCTCCCATTTTGCTTCCTGGCTATGATGAAAGCCAACGCCGTAATAAATTTATCTATCTATCTATCTATCTACTCTCCCATTGCTACTGCTACTACCCTAGAACATCAGAATTCATGTTCCAGATGCAGGCACCGCCACAAGCATTGGTTTTACAGTGGTGTCCTTTTTCACACACCCCAGGATACATTCTTTGCCCTCCACCCTCAGTGCTCCATAGCTCAGTTTGGGAACCACTTTATGGGAGGTTCCCTCCAACCCACGCTAGTCTATGGAAATTTCATGTATCCACTTCCAGACACCACTGAAGTGCAAACAGTCCCAGCACTGAGAAGGTGCTCAAGGAATTATTGATTCCGCATTGCCAAGCACCTCCTGGCGAACTGATGGCCTGGCCCTCAGATTCCTTACTCTTTCCATTGCTGCTTTGACAATGCTCTCTACAGCATCACATAGTTTTGCTTTTGGACACACAGGAAGTTTGCTCTTTAAGTAGTTCTTATTCCCGTAACGGATTTTAAGAGGATTCAAGTTTATTGCTTGTTTGGTGTTTTATGCCCCGTTGCTCCAGGGCATTTAATTTTTTTAACAGTTGTATTGTTTTAATTGAGCTAGAAGTGAGTTTTAGTAAATATATAACAGTGCATGTTCACAGACGAGACAGGCGGTAGTAATTCACTCTTGATTTGTGATGTTTGTTTTCAGAATATTGGCTGAACTGCTTTACGAGGATCGCTGGCTGGCAGGCATCGAATGCTCCAGATAGTGACATTTGGGTTGTGCTATTCGTGATTAATTAAACAGAAGTGAGAGCTAAATAGTTTTGGCTCTGGTTTGGGCCTAAAGCGATTATTGTTGATGTTTCCTGGGAAGTTTGAGAACATAGGATTTACTACAGTGGATCATAAACTTGGCCCATCAAAACCCTCATCTAGCTTCCCGTTCTACCAGATCAGATCGCTGGTACCTCCCATGCAGTATCCTATCTCCAACACCTAATACTGTGGAGAAAGAGATGAAATACAAACATGCAATGCTTTGTATGGGGGTTAGAGAATTGTGTGCATGTCTCTTCCTGTCCACCCCATGTGTACAGAAAGTAGGCTGTTTCAGCACGTCTGGGAATACTGCATGACATGCCTCCATCCTGGCATCGACTTTTACCCACCTGCCCACATGAATAGCACCACCACAATGATGAGGATCTCCCCAGCTCGCAGCTGTTGGTTCTTCTTCCCCATCTCCTTCATTGTCACCTCATCTGCATGGGGGGGGGGGGGAGAGAAAATGGAATCTAGTCAAATTTCAATCCATGCAGTGAGCTCAGCTGCCTTCTTGATCTTGTCTTCCTTGACCCTCCCCACTATAAACCTTCAGTAAATCATCCCTGGGAAGTGACAAACCTGAAATACCCCCTGAAGGCTTGGAAATGGAAATGTCAACCCTCCTCTGGTGGCATAAAGCTCCCTCAATGGTCCTCCATTTAACCCTGCACCTTCAGCAGTCTTGGATACTGAGTAAACAAGGTTTAAAAGCAGCATAAACTGTTCAGCTGCAACCCAAGTATCATGGGTCAGTACATCCATTCCTAACTGTGTGAAGTAGGGTTTCCTGCTCTACGGCCTATCTCTGTAGTACCCAAGTACTTGGGCGATAAGATCAAAATTTCAGAAATAAGGGAAGTTGTGGAGTGCAGGAGCTTTGAAATAAGGGATGCCCATTATGTTCTGTCAGGCTGCGAGGCTCTGAAATAAGGGATGCCCATCATATAAATAAGGGACATTGGTTATGTTCTATGGAGCTGTGAGATTCTTAAAGAAGGAATGCTCTCTTAAGACAAGGAACATCTGGCAAATCAAATGGATTATTCTAGCTATTTTGTTTAGAGTTCACCTGTAATAGGAAAACTTGTGAAGTCCAGCCCCATCAGGATTCAGGATTGAACAGTACCTCTTTACAAGACATGATGTACAGCCCTGGCCTCCCAGCACTAAGAAAATTATAGTTCAGGTCTCCTAGGAAGGGGCTAGGCAATGATTCTTTCAGTGCTTACTTGCAGATGAACAGCAATTCAATATTTATTTACGAACTCCCATGTAATTTTGGCAGCCAGAGCCAAGCTACCATGGCATCCTAGCATCTCTCCCTAGCTATCCATCGAGTAACCCTTCTAAAACCGGCTCCAGCACCACCTTCCCACCCCTACTCCCACTTTTTGCCAAAGTGCCTTGCTAATGCAGAACATCCATTTGATTTGGCTGGATGTTTGCAGAGATGGGACAAATTAGGCCTTGTCCCTAGCTGGCAGTAACTGATTGGCAGAAACACTGGGAGTTTAAAAAGAGGAAGTGCACTCCCCAGTGACTCTCCTCTGGCATCCAAGAACAGGGCGATTTAGTGGGTCGGCCAGCGCTGTGGGTGATTTCCTCAAGGCTGAGCTTGGAGCCCAAACACGCACAGGGTGGGACACAACACACTCAGCAGGGCCCATCCATCAGACAAGGTGGATCTCTGCTCCAGGGTGATGGCTTTGTGGAGATAGCACTATGGGGGGTTGGCACTGAGGGGATCCCCAGCATCCTGTGAGCCTTGGAGTCACAGGAAGCCTGTGGTGCTGCCCCCAGGAGGCTAGGCTAGGGGCTGTACTCTGGACTCACATAAGGCATTTTTAGACAAGCAGAAGCGCCTACCCACCCATCATGCATGTGCAGGGCTGCATAGGGCACCAGTGTGGCCCTGCAACCTGCATAATGAGTGGGTAATGGGTGGGGAGTTGCTGGTCTAAAAACACCCATGATGTTTCTCTTTCCCTGCATCCAGGATAGCGAGTGCATCTCAGGCCTTGCCCCCCATCTGTGTGAATATATTCCCAAAGCAAGCTTATTGCCCTGGGGTAATAGCCCTCTTGTGAGAGCAAACCCATAGCGACCGTGTTATGTACTTGGCAGTGTCTGTCAGTTTCACTCTCTGGAAGTGCACTGGCTAAGCTGGGTGTTAGAAGAGAAATTCAGCCTTGAACTGCTCTTATCTCAGCTGCTCCTGCTTTGGAATGCACTGGGCACTGATTCTCAGCCTCCCTCCCCTTCACGCTTGGTCGAGGGCTCCCAACAGGGGCTGCATAGCAACTCGCCCACGCTGCTTGCCTTTATTTTTTGAGGCCTGCTTCTCGGCTTCCCGGGGGGTCTTGAAGAGGACAGGCTCACTGGCTGGGCTCTGGCCCTGGATGCTGATGGATTGGACGTGCACGATATACTCGGTGTCCTCCTCGAGATCCCAGAGGGCGCAGGAGCGGGTGGTGGTGTTCACCTCCTGGATGAAGCGCAGCATGCGCACGTCCTTCTTCTGCAGGTGAAAGGCAGGAAAACACAAAAGCTCAAGGTAGGGGAATGCACAGACACTTTCCCTCCTTCCCTGGTGAGCTGCTGCCTGCATCTCAACACTGCCATTAGAACCCCTCTTGCGAGGAGCAAAGCTATGTACTCCGACTACAAGAACACAGGCTGCTGCTTTTCTTGAAATCCAAGTAGGTGCAGGTGACACGCTTGAAAGACAGGGCCAGCTTTCCTTTTCCTGGCATGGAGTTCAACAGAGACTGCTGTCTGACACCAGTGTGAGGGAACAGAATCAGGGAGCGGGGTTTGGAAAACATTTGGCCTGTGTTTTTCATTTAAAGAGAGGGCTGTGTTTCACACAAACCCCATGTATGTAGATGGGGTGGGGGGTGGGGGCATGGATAAATGGGCTTTATGGGCCATCTCTCGTAGGAGGAGCAGGAGCATTCAATACTGTCTTTGCAGGGTCAAGATCAACATCCTCCTCCTTCTCCCAGAAGAAAATTCTAAGACTTTAGTATTCCTTTCGTAGGTGATCTACTACTTAGTGGACAAACCATCTTACAGGTTGGTAACCACTTTTCCTTTACCCCCTTCCTTGGGTTCTCAGCCCCTGGACTTCTCTTGCCCCTTTCCTGGATCCTTTCTCTTTGCTGAGGCAAGGCCTTGCCCTGGTCCCCTAGCCTTTCCTTTATGAGGTAAGCTCTGTCTAGATTCCAGCCTCTGGGCCTTCTGTGCTGCAAAGCACAGTCACAGGGGAACTGAATGAATTTGAATTTATTGTACTGGCATATAGCCATGACAACTATATATCACATAGGAATTTACAAAGTCACAGGTGATGAAAACCCACTGTAAACTGTTCCCACCTCCCTTTCTTATGTGAAAAGATTAGATTGCAAGAAGCCTCAGCAAATGACGTGCAATACTGATGTTTAACATCGAGCTATCTTCTTCATGTGCATTCATTGTTTGTAATGTGAGAAGGGACACTCCCCTCTAAGGTCACTTTATTTATTTTTTATTTATTTATTTAAAACTTATATCCCACTCTGGAAATCCTGTTCTGTATCGCTGCAGGTGTTTGCTGGCAAAGCTGCGCCGGGGAGGCTTTCAGACCGGCGGCATCCTGCGCATATCCTGGCTGCGCATTCCCTCCTGCAACCAGAAAATGCGGGGGGGGAGGGTCTGAAAGTGGCCTTAGTTTGTCAGCCTCATTGAGAAACATGGGATAGCCGTGCAGCACCCTGTGGTTAGCTGTGATTGTTAGCTGTTAGTGTGGCGGCGGCGGCAGCAGCAGCAGCATCGAAGACAAAATTCAAAGCCAGAGGAACGTAAGATAAGGGATAACATACAATTGTTCTCTCCCACAAGAATTTTAAAATGTGAGAGAAGACGCTTGTGAATGCACCCACAGTCTCCAGCCAATCAGTTGCCTCCTTCCGGAGCTTCTGTCTGAGCTCCTGGCACAATTTTACAAAGGCTATAGGTAGAGCAAGGATGCGGCCTTCCTGAGGGCCTGCTACTGCAGATATTATTACTTATGGCAGTGCCAAGCCACATATGGGCAAAGGGAGCTTAGGGGCCCACAAGTAACTCAGCGGCATGCTGCTGAATCCAGACTCAGGCCACTTTCTCACGTCACATGGCAGAGAGGCAGTGGACGTCCGTGAGGGCAATCATGGCTGTATTCTCATGGGAGTTAGCACATGCAGGAATGTGCTATTCCACTTTTATGTCACAAGAAGACCCGTGATTGTAAAAACGACATTGGGGGACCTGGTCATGCACGAGTGTTCTCGCAGCATAAAAGCAGAATAGCGCATTCCTACTTGTGCTAAATCTTGTGAGAATACAGCCACGATTTCCCTTGTGGAAGTTTCCCCTCTCCTGTGTAACAAGAGAAAGTGGCCTTAGTCACTAGCTCCAGGTTTGATTACACCATAAATCCTGCTCAAAGCAAGTATAGCCCAGGGCCTTTTGAGTGAGTCAGCCCTCTGCAGAGGCAAGCACAAGACCTATGTACCCTTTAAATCATGGGCTGAAGCTGGACTTAAATAGCACATTGGCTGGGTGCTAATAGTTCTCTGTAGGCCTCTTGGGTAGGGAGATTTCACTCCATATTATCAGGGTGGTAGCTCCACTCAGTTCTAAAGAGAGAGTCTCACCTGTACGCTGGCACCTCCATTGCTGAGATTTGAGGCTGAGGTTGCCACCCACCCAGCTTTCACCTGGACAGTCCAGGAACTGGGAGTCTTTGTCCTGTGTCCAGGTTGACCTATGTCCTGGATGCCAAACATCCAGAAATCAGCCTGATAGTAGGTGTCTGTTCCTTGGATTTTTAGGGCATTGTGGTGTTTGGAAATATGGTACTACCCTTTATCCCAGCCTCCCATTAGGCAATTGGCTGTTATAAAATTGAATAAATTTACATAAATGAATACATGCAAAGTTATTACACGTTTCTGTGGTGAATGCTGAACTGAACATAGGGGTGGCTGGAGAGGCAGCCAGGGGAATCAGCAATTTACAGTAAACAGAAGCACATGCAGGTAGGCCCAATGGCGTTTCCAAGCCTGACATGGAGTGCAGGTCATCCACTCTGAGCACACTCACGGGGGCAGCCAGATACCTGGGCTGGGTGAGGTTGACTGGCTTTAAATACTCAGGGTGTTGGGGAGTTCAGGGTCAGACCTTGGTAGGATGCTGGAAGCTGCAGTTGGGAGCTGGAGCTGAAGCTTGGTGAGAGCTGGCTCGACTGGGACTGTACCCTCTTTCTGGGCCAGTTGGGGAGCACCATGGAGGAGGAACTGCAGAACGGAATGCTAGGCTGTTGCCCTTTTGCTCTGTGTTTGCTGATACTGTCTGTGTGCTGTACCTTGCCTAGCCTCTACCCCTATCCCTTCTGTTAGTAAAGTTGTGTTTTAAACACTCAGGAGTTAGTCTGGTCATTGCTTCAGGTCGACACCCCAGGGGACGGGGAATCTCTCTCTCAGCCTTCGCCTGCACCCCAGAGGGGTGGATTTCCCTGCTCAGCCTTACCTCCCCAGGGGTGTCCAGCAAGGTGATCCCTGGCTGGCTGCAGGATAGAAGCAGGGGTGCCTGAGCACCAGGACACAGGGGACTGGGGCCCAGGGAAACAAGCGGTTGTGCGTAACAGTCCCCCCACCCCCAGGACCGTGGCAAACCTATTTGGGGCTGATGTTAGCATTCAACAGGGCACTCTGGCAGGCTGCAATTTCCATGTAGTGCATGTGATCTACTCCTCTTAATGCCCCTGAAGCGTGGTGCCGCTCAGTGGATATGGTTTGTGCCCAAGTCAGTGTCAAAATAATTTGGCCTGGAGTCATTTCAGGCTTTTCCCACCTGGTGCAAATTGGAATGACTTTCACTGCCTTATGACATCACTCAGAACTGGTGAAACAGTTGGGTGGGGAACTCTGCACCCATCAAAATGCAGGGACAGAACGTCCTCCCTAGGGGACGTTTACTTTAAGTGCCCTAGCCAAGCAGCTCCCTGATCACCTCAGCTCCTGCTTGTGGTAACACCCACACCTTCATTCTAAGATTAGCTCAATTGAGAACAAAACTAATTTCTCCCTTGTTTACACCACCTTTCTGTCTTGCTCCAAAAAGAACAGACCACTGCATACGGACAATGATAATAGCAGGGTCTCTGATGGCTGAAGGTACCACCTCTCCTTCTGTCTCTGTGTGGTTGGGGCTTGTCCTAAATCTAACCCCATTGAAAATGGGATTGGGCTACAAGTGCAGCAGATTCTCTCAGCTCTGCAGGGGCCTCATAAATTCTGTGGCTACAGTGCAACCGATATATCCGGGGGTGCAAGCTGAGTTGGTGCTGGGAATCTACCATTCCACCACTTCCAGCTGTAGAATCACCCTGGAGCCAACAAGTTTGCCTTCCCTTCTCCTTGCTGCAGTGGTGAAGAGGGGAAAGGAGAGAGATTAAGAATGGAAGTAAGGTGCAGGAGGAGGTCACCAAAGACGGGGAAAGCAAGGGACGTGAGCAGTTTATTCTGACTTGAGGAATCCTCTCACTGGTGCTGCTGTTTCTGCTTCCACCCACAGTGGCAAGGGGACAGCCCCTCCTCCCTGCCTATGTTTGGCAAGGGAGGGCAAGCTGGGGAGCACCTGAAGGTCTGGCTTCTGGGGGTCCGAATGCATCCCCCCAGTTGCATCCTTGGTAAATCCAGATTTTGCCATCCCTCCCCCTGCTCCCAGATGCCTTGGGTAACAGAGATGAGGACAGATGAAGCCAGGGAGGAAGCAGTGGGGAGATACCTGCTGGGAGATTGCAAATCCAATGACAACTTCATCTTCTAGAACGTCCCAGGTCACCACAGCTGAGTTTGCCTTCAGGTGTTTGACTGTGACATTGACAGGAGCGGACGGGCTGTCTGCAAAGAGGAAAAGCAAAGTCACTGATACAGGCAAGAGGCAAGTACAGAGCTAGAGAGAGGCCTGCTCCTTAGGGGACAAGATGTACCTGCCTGCAGGAAAAGGCAGCATGTACTTTAACTGGCTTTGCGGAACCCAGGGATGCCAACTCTCACTGCCTTGCAGATCTCAGGTGTATGCTGCTTATGAGACCCAGAGATGCCACGTTCTTGACAGATACTGAGTTCTCAGTCTCTGGCGGATGCTTCAGACTGACATTGCATCTTGTATCCGTGGGAAATTGGAGGGGAGGGAGAAGGATATCTGTGTACTCTGATTGCCATTCTAAGGGGTATATTGGTAAAGACCCCTGGGATTTACTGTGGACTAATGGGTAGGCCATTGTTGTTTGACAGGGCCCACAGATTGCTATTCAACATTATTCCAGCTTGTTATGCCGACTAAACTGTATGCTTTATTCTTCATACAATTATTGGAGGCCTGCAGTGTTATCTGGTCCCATATGTGGTGGCAGTTTTATTGTATGCCTCTTTCAAGGTGATATGTTTTGTTGTATTTGTTGTGTTGTCTTTTGTATGTTCTAAGTTTATGGCCATGGCAAAAGCCCGTGCCAAATAAAGATTTGATTGATTGATTGCATCTGCATTTGTGTGAAATGTGTAACCCTTTAGAGACTGCATCTCAGACTTGCACCGAGTTATCAGTACCACAACACCGCCACATATTTCTATCATACATGCACCAGACTTTCTCCTCTGTGCTCATTCATGGTCTGATTCTGGTGTATGGTCCCCTGTAGGTGGTACTCAGCACCTTACCGCAGCAGGTGCTTAAAGCCTCAAACAGCTTTCTTGGGGACTTGGTCCATTTCTGGCAATATGTGCCTTGTTCCATTTATTTTGATTTCACTCTCACCATGAGATGATGCTTGCACGTGGCCCTGTGGGGAATGGCTCTCACTTTTATTTAGTGTAAACTTAACTCACACACTTATGAAGCTGGCAAGCTGGCTCCTGAACAGGGTCTAATTTGTAAAAAAAAGAGGTGCCAGAGTCCAAATCAACTCTGGAAATCTCACCCTTATGCTCTGGAAGCATGGAGTGAGGATGCAGAGCAGCTGGTGGAGCTGCCCTGCACAGCCCCATGACTCAACAATCCCTACTTTGGTAGACATTTGTCATGGTCTGTCTGGATTAAGCTTAATGGGAGCTGGGGCTGCTGCTTCTGATCATTCTTTTGGTGGCAAACCATTCTGCCAAAAAAACATGGGTGGCAGTAGAAACACCCTTCTTGCCCATCCACAGCCACCTAGTGGAAGAGAGACTCGGGCTGAGGTTGGTGCCTCTACACCCAGCCATGGGCGGGGTCTTGCAGAGTAGCAGCAGAGCCAGGGTCTGGAGGAGGTGCAGGGACTGAGCCCTGGCTTGAAAAGAGTTGTCGGATCTGAGCCCTGCCACAAATGAATCCCTGCTGTAGAGATCTGCTGCCTGTAGAGAGCTTGGACACAAGGGGCTTTCTGACCTTCCAGACAACTCTCCCACTTTAGACTGTGATAGAACAACTCCCCTCTGTCAGAACTCCATGAGAACATCGATGCTGCTACTGTCTCTCCGTGACTCCAGATCACGGTTCCTGAAGTTAGAGATAAGGGATTCCTGTTCCTGCCCTGACAGTCAAGCTGGGTTTGCTCGCTCTTGTGCATCCTCCCCACGACCCGTGTTGTAGGACAGGTGTATTTTAGGTGTGTAGAGGGAGGTCGGAGTCCTGTACATCTCAAGGTAAAGATTCTGCCCTTGAAACATAGGGTGATTTCAGATGTGACGAATTCAAGATTCACCACGCCTGAACCACACTCA
>QEPC01007988.1:1804785-1819368 GCA_003113815.1 Sphenodon punctatus
GAACTCCTCATTTTTCCTCCCTCCTCTTCCTCTCCCTCTAACCTGCCCATCTGCATCGATGGAGTCACCATCCATCCTGTTCTCCAAGCCCATAGCTTGGGCTTCATCTTTGACATGCACCTCTTTTAAACCTTACATTGACTTTGTTGCCAAATCCTGCCGATCTGCCCTCCATAACATTGCTTGGATCTGCCCCTTTCTCTCTACCTCCTCGGCCAAAACCCTTGTTCATGCCATGGTTATCTCTCGTCTTGATTACTGCAACCTCCTCCTTGCTGGCCTCCCTCGCTCTCACCTGTCCCCCCTTATCGCAATCCAAAACTCCGCTGCCAAGGTCATTCACTCTGCCCATCACTTCGACCATGAGCAGTCTCTCCTCTTCTCTCTTCACTGGCTCCCCCTTCCTGAACGTATCCTGTTTAAACTCCTGGTTTTCACGTTCAAATCAGTACACGACCAAGCTCCCCCTTACCTCTGGGACCTAATTTCCCTACGCACTCCTGCACGCGCTCTTCACTCTTCCGCTGTCCCCTCCCTCACTCTCCCTCGTTTCTCCTGCTCACCTAATCGCCTTCGACCCTTCTCCCTTGCCGCCCCCTATGCCTGGAATGCCCTCCCTGCCCACATCCGCCTTCCCCCTCCCTCCGCTCCTTCAAATCCTTCCTCAAGACCCACCTGTTCCTCGCTGCCTTTCCCAATCCCTGCTAGACGTTCCCATACACCTACTGTCTTCCCGCCTCTGCAGACTGCTACAACCTGACTGTAACCAAGCCAAGCACACGCACCTGAGTCTTTGCACCTGCTTGAATGTTTGTCTGTCTTCTCTCCTGTCTCTCCCACTGTCCCCTCTCCCTGTCTCCCCCTCCTTGTCTTTTAGACTGTAAGCCACAGGCAGGGACCATGTCTATTTCTATGTTCTGTACAGCACCAGGTCACATGACTGGCACTATATAAATAATAATAATAATAATAATAATTTTAAAATGAGCTCAGAGTAAGGGAGCAGAGATGAGGGTATGCACACAAGATAAGAGACAGATCTATCCACAGATCCATGTAATGGACCCTCCTTTTCTTGAGCGCTATAGTAAAAAATCAGGAAACCAACATACGTATTACATACATGTTCACAAATAACTACTCTGTATTAGTATTGTTTAATCATGTTTGGTGTCATATTATTTAATATTAAGAAAGGAATGTAACCATGATATGAAAGATTGTATGAAAGCCTTACAGTGTGCAAGCCAGAATGAAAGTTGCAATAACAGCTTACAGAATGGGACAGGAAACCCTTTGAACTCCTCAATCTAAGTTAATTAACAATTCAAAGTAAGCAGAGTTAAAAGGCATGCTTAGGACTAAGAGAGAGAATCTGTTGACCAATAGTATGTGAAGAGACCTTCTGAGAGAGAATTTTGCACCTGTAACAGAAGCAAGATGCTGGACCCAGCTTTTTCCATTAAGGTTGAGAGAGAAAAGATTCAAAGACTGAACTGAACTTGTATGCATACAGCTGTGTAGAGTATGGCTAATTTTAGAATTCAGAGTAAGGTAGGTCTGCATTATCTGTTATGTTTATTGGATTTACTGCACTCTGAGCACAATCTTGCATTATATATTAATCTTATTTCTTATAATAAACTTCTTTTAACCACGCGAGTGTGCTTAAGTGAATTCCTGACTTTGGGGTGACACCGTTTGGGGTGATTCTGAGTCAATATACTCAGATGAACTTGATGAAGTATTTTCTGTGCTTTGGGAAATTCTGAGGCAAATGTGATTAAGATAGTTAACCCATTATGGGCTGGAACAGTTCTGGGGAGAGCTGATCCAGTAGGAGCTGTAAGTGGAAAAACGGAGTCACCGCTAACCTAGATTTGGGGCAGAGAGGTCCCAATCCCATCACAAGCACACCTCTTTAGTGCCCCGCTACCAACTTCTATGCAGCCTTCAGAACTTGTACTAATTTTCAAAGTGGCCCCCATGAAGGAAAAAGTTCCCCACCCCTGGGCTGGAGTCAAGGGGTACAGCCAGAATTTTGCTAAGGGGGTCCTCCTTGACAACCCCAACCTTGCCCCCACCTTCCCAAACAGGGGCTGGAACAGGCTGCTCTCACCACCTTCCTGTCACTGTCAGGCTCAAGCTCTGCTAAAGGGGAGCACTGCAGCAGCAATAGAAGCAGTGGTAACAAGGGGAGGGAGTTTGAATCCCCTCTGCTCCCCTTGCCTCCCTCACCTGACTTTGCCCCCCCCCTTGCACTCTGACATAGGGCAGCTGGGCCAAGGGCTCCAGCTCATGGGCCCAGTAGGTATGTGGGGGCCTAGGGGTGTACATCCTTTAATCCAGTCCTGGACTCATTAAAATCAATGGAGGGTTTGCTACTGGCTACGAGCAGCAGCAGGGCCTTGATTATGCTTCCAAATGAAGCTCTGCATGACACACACACACACACACACACTCATTCCCCTTCATCTTCCAGGGATGCATCTGCCTCAAGAAGCGCTGCATGTGGCCAATTGCAGGAGCACTGTTTACACTGGGAAGTTGCAATGGCCTTGGCCTATTTTGAAGTATTTTATCATCTTTACACAGCGTCCCCCCTCCTGCTGCTCTGGTATTGATAATGGCAGCCCTGTGACTCCATGCTCGGCACAGTTCACTTCTTGCTTTCATTACCTCTTAGTAATGGGCAGCAGGACTATGGATTTCAGGGACTGTGCAGACTCCTGCCTCAGTGTACCAAAGGAATCCCTTTTTGTTATTGAATAGATACTCTTTTAATTACTTTCCTGTTCGAAAATATTCAACAGTAAAAGAAAGTTTAGATCCTTTAGGATCAGGTCAAAGAAGTCAGCTGATGAGAGATTATCAGCACCCGGATGTCTATCATGTTCCATAAACACTTTCTTCTTTTAGACTTAATTGCTAGACAGAAAGGACTTTTTGACATTATTATGTTATGTCAATAATAAGTGGATACGTCGTATTTGTTGCTGGGGGAGTAAATGGGCTGCTCTGTCCTGGGATATCCTTTATAAGGACATGGGTTCCAGACTTTTCTTACTGGATGCCACTCTGCAGAATTTGTCATCTTTTGCCTGGGTCTTTATTAAGTTGCCTTTCTAAATGTTATTGCTTTCTTCTCCATTTCCTATCTCCGTTCTTGCCACTGAAATGTGTATTCACTTCTTTCTCTCCATGTTTTGTAAAAGATAGCGTTTGCTTTCATGTAATTAAATCTGTTTATTATTTGAAGTAAAGTTTAGTTAACTAAGGCTACTGACTGTTTCTTTTCAAGTACAAGGAAAATAAAAGGTCTAGAACCAGGAATAAGATCTCACTCTTGATCACTCTAAAGATATTTACTCATAGTTCAGGTTACAACTGGCAGTCTTGGTAGGACAGGCTAACTAGGCCATGCACTACTATGAAGCTAAATCATATTTCAGAACCGTTATAGGACTGAAATATTTTCTCAGTGATCCCCTTGGGTAGATAGCTATCAACATTAGTCAGAGGGCTTGGTTAATGGAATTGCTCCTCTGATCCTGAGAGCTGTCCAGTGGTATTACCACTGAGAAGCCTTTCCCTCTTGCTCTAGCTTTTAGATCAAGCCAACAAAATGGCCCCAATTGGCCAAATGCCACTATTCTAGACAGACACATCCACATGCATTCCTTCTCCAGGTCCTGGTTGTTGAACAAGCAGAAGGTATCTTCAGTGTCAGGGAACTGAGTTGGTAGCAATGGGAAAAATGCAGTGAACACGGGTCCCTGCCTGTACTGTACCCCTTTGCCAAGAAAGAAGGTTTTTAACTATTCCGTGCAGGTTCAAATGTGTTTTCAAAATTGCCTGCCTGGACCCTGGGCCCCAGCAGCGGATGCTTCTGTGTCCATAATCTCTGCTGTCAGCACCTGGCATCTGCATTAATGTCACAAATCCATTTCTGGCAAAGAAAAGTGCCAGCCGGGTACTTCAGTGTGAGGGACTGAAGCTTTTGCACTAATTTGAACAAAATATCCCTTCACTTTAAACTACTCTCTCCTTCTCTTACCACACATATTTCCTCTCTCTTTGAGGACAAGGTGGGGTGGAAAACCCCAGAGACTCGGCCCTCTTATACTAGTAAACACAATCAATACTCTGTCTTTATAGCCTTCCATACAAGGGTCTTAAAGCACCACTGAATTCAGACATTGATAGATTCACCCGGTGATAAGAGAGGGAAGGAACATTGTTTCTATTTTACCAATGAGGAGACTAGAGACAGAGAGGCCTGGTAGCTGAGTTGCTGAACTGCGGTGAAGGGAATCAGGGGTGAGATTCCTGGATAACTTTAGGCAAGTCACTCAGGCCTCCATTGTCTTTCCGTAGAATGAGAGTAATGAAACTGCCCTACTGAGAGGTGTGGGAACATGTCTCCCCATAGGCTAGGGTGCAAAATCACACACACACACACCCCACACACACACCTCCCAGTGACATCAGGTGCTAGCTACCACCACATCTCCACTGCTCAAGTTACCCACTTCTGTGGGAAGGCCCCCTGACTAGTATGTGGTGATGGGTATGTAAAGGGACCGCACCATGCAGAGCTACAGTATGGAGGTGAGGGATCCTTCAATTTGGATGATTGTTACTTCAGCAGTAACTGAGGCCCTAAGAGCAGAGAAGGCATCACAGAGAGGAAGTGACTTGGCCAAGGTCACATAGCAAGGTAGGAACCAAGCTGAGAATAGAACCCAGATCACCTGACACCCACCTCCGTGCTTTAACGACTGGACCATGTGGCTACATTTATCTACCTGCCAGTCTAGCAAAGTCTCCCTGGCATTCTCCAGTGCAAAGTGAAAGAAAAAATGACTAAAAGATACGAACGGTTAATGCAGACAAGCAACCCCTCCCAAACCTGTATATATTCATGGTAATTTATTTATCCTCACTTGACTGAATCTGAGGTGAGTTAAGGATAAGTAAGGGGAGGGGAGATTGTCTTGCTTTGGAAGAAATTTGGACAGCTGTTACAGTTACAAACGTCTTCACTGTTCTGCATGTGTTTCCCCATAATTTCATTTTTCAAAGGATCTTTTCAGTTAATCCCACTGTCTCCATCAGTATGGAATTGAATGACTGGTGACTTCAGAATGCCTCTGCATTTTGATCTCATGCGCAAACCATTCAAGGACAGTTTCACAACCAAAGTCACATTTTGGGGTCATTGCTGCTCCAGCACAAATAGGTCAATGGGTGCCAGAAGTAAAGTGGCTAAACATTCTGAAGTAGAGGTAGGAATTTTCACACTGTAAGATAGTCAGAGTTTTGCAAATCCAGGCAGCATCTTAAAGCCAGATCGCTGCTGCTGTAGTGAGCAAGGCAGTCTTTTATGCAAGTAGACACAGTCCTCTAAGTGTGCCTGGATTCCTAATGAAACCATGCGCTCTGTGGATAGCACGTGTCAGAACCCAGAGAGAAATTACACACTTGGGATGGAACCCAAATGAATGCCAGACAAAGAATGGGACTCTATCTGAGATCATATCAGCTGTTTTAAAATTAGGACTTGTGGCATGATGACTTCTGCCTCTGACAAAGCTTCCCCCAAAGGAATTAAGGACTAGAGATACCTCTTATCGCGAGGGGCCTCATTAGCATCTGGCCAGCTCTGTATGTAGCCCCATCCCATAGACAATTTGCTTTCCTGGAGAAGCTGTTCTGAACTTTTGAATCCCATAGCCTGAAATCCTCAAACTGCTTATTTCAGAGTAATCTGATAACTTAAATGGGATTACTCCAAAGTAAGTGGTCTGATGACCGCAGTAATAGGTTATCCAGAAACTAGAGAATCTTTCTGTCTCCATATACAGGTTGGTGTTTATAGGAAAGATGGGCATTACTACAGTTAAAATGCTACATGCAAGGTGGACCTGGTTTGACCTTTCCTGTTATAGCTCCAGCTGTTAAGGTGTGAGAGGGCCCCTGTGTCAGGGGAGAGAACACCCACTTGCTAGTGAGTCTTCCAAGAAAAATGCCCACACCCCATACAGTTCTCCCATGTCCACTACATTCACCCCCACATGGCAATGACTCTGGACTTATGTGGTCCAAAGGGATTATAGATGCCCAACTTGAGGTGCTTCCAAAGGGCCTGAATTTAGGAAGGTGGGATACTCAGCACTCTCTCCACATCAGGCCCTTTTAAGGTGTTATAAGATGGATCATCCCTGCAAAAATCTCTGGCTACTTTTGAAAATGTAGGCCTCTTCACTAGGAAAAAGACTATCAAGGCCAGTAAGGAATGGAACCCTCCATGATCCATGGGAGTCCTTGGCCTATATAGCACTTAGCTTGAAGCAGTAGACCAAAGAAGGGGAATCTGCCTGGTGCAGGGGATTGGACTGGACAGTCTCTGAGGTCTATTGCAGCTCTGTGTTTCTATATCATACCCAGTAACTACCAACAACAGGTCCATACCTGTAGATGCAGGCATTCCTTAGGGGCACATGCATTACCTACAGGCACGTACACATAGGAGACTGGTCCATTTTCTCCTATCATTCTTTTTAAACAACCTACACTTCAGTGAGCCTGCCCAGCACCCCTGTTTTTCTTTCTAGGCCAACATTTCCCTAGCCTGTCTGTCTATGGTGGGAGCAACTATAGTTAAAACTCCAGTCCCTTGGCCCTTGCCCTGTCCCGTCTCCCCAACTCCTATGAAAGGACACCGAGTCACAGTGTCTCCAGTGAAAGCCCAGGAGGCCCCTTGGAAGAAAAGCAGCAGCTGCTGGAAGTTTAGGATTGTTCCTCTCCCTGGAGAAAGGGATTCCTTTGAAAATCAATGCATGGCACGGACACGATCCTGAATCCCACCCCACCCCACCCCACCCCCATCTAAGCCAGGCTTCTCAGTCAGGTATTGTTTTCTCCTTACCTGCCTCCACCATGCAAAGGCTGGCATAGCTGAAATAAAGCAAGAGGGCTGCGTGGATGTAGAGGAGCAAGTGATCCATCCTCCAGAGCGGGTACATACTCCATCCACATGGGAACGAATGGCTTCAGCGACCCCGATACAGGAGGAGCAGACGGAGCCTCAGAGGGAAGGGAAGGAGTCCGGCTTGACTGCCTGCAGCCATGACTCTGGCGCGAACATTTCAGCACCGCGGACAGCTCCCGAGTGCTGCGGCTCTCCCCAGCCAGAGAGGGAACGAAGGAGAGGCTGCTTTCTGGTCTTTCCCCTGCTTCTCTTCCTCAGGGGCGGCGAGTCATCCTCTCTTGATCCCGGACAAAGTTTGCGGCATTACAGGCTGTGAGGAGGGAAGGGCAGAGGGGCTGAGGTTCATGGGTCTGGCTGCCGGGGCTGAGCCAGCGCTGCTAGCTCCGAGAGAGCGCTCAGCCACTGCAGAATGAGAACGTGCCGCCACCGCCAGCCGCTTGGGGTCAGCTCCATTCATGAAAAGAAAGTGCCCCTCTCCAGCCCCCAGCCCCATCAGGGAAAGGGGAGCCAGGTACCGCCTGACATCTCCAGCGCTCATATTCCCCTCCCCCTTTCCTGGAACCCTATGGGGCTCCCCCCTCCCGCCTCCTCTTCAGACCCAATACTCATTCATCACCTTAATGGGGGCAGTCAGTGTTCAAGGGGAAGCTAGCCTCTCAGCCCCTAGACTTAGGGGGAGATCCTCATTCTGCGGCCCCCCACAGACACCCCAGCCTGCTGCTGGCTAGGAGTCCACCTCTCCTCTGAAGGCTGCAAATTGAAGGTGTCTTGATGGACTGAGGCAAGAAGTTGTTTGGAAAAATACACACACACCCCCCCCCAGATAAATGAAACCCTCCTTTCAGCCCCCTCCCCGAAAAATATCATCAACGTATGCAGACGTCGAGCAGATATTAATAAAACATCCAGGGGAAGCTGCATTATGTAAGGGAGAAATGCAGAAGGGGGAGGGGGGACACAGCCCAGGACTGTCACTACTTGAATAATCTCCTAGGTAGACAATTGGGTGTTGTTGTTTATTCCAAATAAGAAAATGTATTTGTAGATTGCCTGGAAATTAGGTTAATCAAAGAGCTCCTAGTTCTTGACTTCCTTTGGGACAAAGGAAGGGGTTAGAGACCTTAGTGGAGGATGGTCTTAACTCCTCCAACTTGACAAGCTAATTAGGGTCAGCCTAGGTCATTGCTTGGCTGGGAGGCTTCCAAGGAACAACAAGATGTGGCAGGAAATGACTGAAGAATTTGGGGTTCTAGGATTGTGTCAGTATTTGTCTATTTCCTCCACTAGGGGGTGTAGCAAAATGCCCTTGCCCCGACAAAGACCCCCCCTCTGACCTCCCTTCACTGAAACTGTGATCCTGGCTCAGCCAAAGCCCAGGCCTCAACAAGCACCTGTTCAGAACTTCCTCATTCCTAGAATTCCTAAGGGGGGGGGGGGATGCTACACCTAAGACAGGTGATGTGGGATGATTGAATCATAGAAGGAGATGGGCTGCTGAACTGCAGCCGCCTGACCTTCCTGGACAAATCAGAACGTAGGTCAGGGATGCCTTAAAAGGACCAGTACAGGCATTTTGACTCTCTCTCTGGACTCACTGACTGAGATCTCTAGCACATGCTGCTAGGCTGGTGACCTCCCTGCCTGGAGGCACAAATGGACTATATGGCTTAACAGTAACTCTGGTCTTTGCCAGAAGAAGAACTTGGACCCCATAGGAAAACCATCCCCTGTTGAGACCTGATCAGAACCAGTGAGTACTTGCTAGCTACAGTTATAGGAAGACTTTCCAAATGGGCTACTATGTCCACTAAACTGACTCTGATTGCTCAAAGGATTATCACCCCCTAGTTCTATGCTTTTATTCCTTTTTATATGTATCAGTAAAGTCTAAGTTTTCTTTTTACCCTACTGGGGGTGTGTGCGTGTTATTGGCTGACCATTAAATGCCTCCTTTGGGCTGGGTGGCCAAGCCTTGTTACTAAGGCAAGGAGAGAGGGGGAAACTCCCCATCTGACTAGAAGCCAGCAGTTTTGGAACCAAGGGAAGCCTCCTGTGGGTAGCTCTGGGGATCTGCCTCCAATGCAGAGGAGGAAATCCCAGGAACAGAGTGCCAGGAAAGGGGAGTGCTTTTGGGAAGCTGTGAGACGTATGCCTTTTGGGGTTCACATGTCTTGAGTGGTGTGAACACCCTCTGAATTACACTCAAGTGGTGACAGCGGAATACTAAGGGTTTGGGTGGAGTTTGCCAGCTGTGGGAACCCCTGGTCAGAGATTTGGAGAAACACAGTGAGGTGGGTGTCTCAGCTGTATAGCACCCCCTACTGGTGTTTTGCCACAGGGGGTGCTGTGGAGGTGCTTTGTTTTGAATTAGCTAGAACCTCAAAAGAGCTTATGGTGCATAAACAAGAGTGGGGGTGGGGGTTAGGGATCCTAGTGGCAGTGCCAGGTCCAAGGAAGCAGGGGCCCTGTGTGAAATGGTGGTGTGGGATGTTTGATGGACACACACTGACTTACCCATTGGAAAAGGAAAATTATATTGCAGTTCACTTTTGATGTTCAATGAAATATCACACCTCCTTTTGCAGCCAGGTTGCAGGCCCATATGTTATGTGCATGCTGTTATTTCTAAATTTAGTCCTGGCTGCAGTTTATTTCTAGTTTGCTCCTGGATCTAATTTACCCACGCATTGGGGGCTTCCTTCTGAATTGATGCAGGCCCTCTATAAGCCAAGGCTTCCCACGTTTGAAGCTCCGCAGGTCCACATTTTATGTCATTGCCGCTCACACTCATGTTGTGATTTCAAGTTTATTCATGGACCCCGTGTATCAGAAGGTCAATACATGGGGCGCCATGTACAGTCTGTACTATTCTGGATCTATCTGTGCCTAGTGGCCTGTCTCAATTCAGATTTGAGGTGCTATCTTCTGACTCTTTAATCTTTCACCTGTGGCTTCTGTTGGATGCTGGGTTCTTCTTCCTTCCCTGCCTTCAGCTCAGAGGCAACTGTATTTCAGTAGTAGGCAAGGTGATTCTCGCAAAGTGCAGAATCCATAGGAGATGGAACCATTGTGAAGCTACAGGTGAGATTCCATGGGTTTAACTACCTAATTTTGCCCCTTCTTTTCTGAGGATATTTGGAGCAATCTTCATTTGTAAGGAGGGATGTAATCAGGGGCTGAGGCCCCTCTCCCTGAGCCCAGTCTACAAAGCTACTGATGACTCTAGCAGGAGTGTCTGCTGATCAACTTTATGAAAACTTTATGATCAGGCTCCCCTCAATGCCAGCAGGAAATTCCCACAGCACAATCAAGAATATGATGCAGCCAACTGTTGAGTATGGTCTTCCCACAGCCAAGTATGGGAGTGGAAGATATAGCTGAGCACAGCCTATTGGGATGGGCCACCCTCTCCTTTATTCTCCCTGATGGGCTTTTTGCTTAGTTAGATTCCGATTTAAATTTGCCCAGATGGAAGATGATATCAGTGCTATTCTGCTCTTCTTTTCTGGGGTGTTGGGGATGCAACAGGGTGCAAACTCAAAGACAAATACAGACCCCTCCTTAGTAAAATGTGTACTTGCTATTGCAGCTGTACCAAGCTTCATAGTGAGATTCAGACAATCTGTTTCTCTGCTCAGATTTTGGCCATTTGGGCTTCTGCTTCTGTCACTACTCCACTCCACAGTGCTCTGGCCATATGGGTAGCAGCAGCAGTAGCACAAGGTCTATCTGGTGAATAAGCAGTGGTCCCCTCCTAGAGCTCCTTCCATTATTGCTGTTGCAGACACTGGACCACAAACCCCTGAAAGTCTCCACCTCTTGGGGACAGGGGTAGGGCTTCAGTATCCCCATATTTTATGAGCTCATGCATCACCTACATGTCAGTCTTCCATACATGCTGTGCTTATTTCATGTGTATGATTTAGTCAATAGGCACCTGTGTCCAGTTCTTGGTTCTGCCACTGACCTCCTTATGACCTCCTTATGAACTTGAGCAAATCACTTCACCTTGCTGTGCCTCTGTTTCCCTGCCCATAATTTGAAGTTGCCTAGGGTGTGGATCATCTCCTACTGTGTGTACAATTAGTGTTTAGCAGTTGGAGCTGTAGAACACCTCTCTCCTTCTCCAGGCACCTCAGTGGCATATGCTTTTGTTTGGTTGTCCAAATATGGAATGGTCATAAGCATCTTTCCAGAATAAAAAAGGCTCCAGGTATGGGAGTGTGATGGAGTAAGTACTGGTCCTTTAAAGTTCATCTGCCCATTACTCTTAACCCCTCTCCCTTTGGGGGTTATAAAGAGGACCCTGTGCATTCTGTAATTCTTTCTCCAAATTTTGCAACCAACAAACTCAAATTCTGTGGGCAGACAATCCAGATTCAGAAAGCAGAATAAATTAGAAAAATTAATGAAAGTTTGCAAATTATACAAATTTTTGAATTTTGCAGCATGAAACTTAATCTAGTTTGAACATCTAAAATTGTAATAAATAAATAAATAAATAAATAAATACCCACAAAATACCACAGAGACCACAAAATACCACTGGGGGCAGGGGGAGCTTTTCTCCCCCCATGAGTGGTCATGGCCTACTTTTCATCAGTTGTGGCACGGGGCCCTATGGCCCCGGAGTATATACCAGCTGCTAACAGTGCCAACACTCCATTGGCTAACTCACGGTACTGTCACCCTATTAGTTATCTCATAATTCTTCCCACTCAGGCTGTAATTCTGGGCTGCCAGAGGCAATTTATGCAACAGTTTAGCTGAATGCGAAATTCTCCAAAAAATGACTGCGGTTGCAACTGCATGGCTATAAGGCTGGCAGGCTCAGGATCCCAGACAAACTACCAGAGGTGTGAGAGCAATGGGAATTCTTTTGAGGAAGGCACACACTAGGAGCTGGCCCATGTACTGAAGGGAGTAGCTAAGGGAGGTGGCTGGAGCACCAGAGCAGAGTTAATTCCCCTATTAATATAGGGGAATTATAATGTATAATTAAAGTAGGTGGCACAGAGAGGATGATAAGTTGCCAACACCACCTAGTGAGGACAGGTGGTTTGTTGCAGGGAGGTTATACTATCTATCTAATAAATAATAATGATCATGTATTCCGGACACATTTGACCCAGTCCATCCCTGATAAAACTGCATAGGCTCCAATAGTGTTCCACCAGAGATGAGTTTGCTCCTTGGTCTGTTGTGGCCCAGGTTTTTGCAGTGGATTTTTAAAATACATATAGTTGGACACAAAATGTCCTGGTGACTCTTGGTTCTGTGAGTCTTTATTGCTGGAGATGAACTTAGCCAGTGCAAGTAGCCAGGCTCTAAATTCAGAGGTTATAAGTATTAGATGAGACACTAGAATTAATGTGTGCTTAGGTTAATTAACCTGGCGGTGTTCTGATTTATGGGGACTAGTTGGAGGGAAGAGGCAATATTCCAAGTTGTATATAGGCTGTCAGCAATATGTCATTAAGAGGCTAACTTCTGGCAAGGATGGCAGGTGCTGCAAAAACCCTGAGGAGGCTGGCAAATAAAAATCCTTCTGATCCTGTTAACCTCAGATACCAGGCTTAACTAAAGGAGAAATTGAGAGCAAGTAGCAGCAGGCATCCTGGAAAGAGCATCCAACAGTCTGCTTCTGTTTACTGGTACCTGCAGGCTTCATTTCACACAATTGTCTCCAAGCCTGTGCAGGTATGGGGGCAAAGCATAGTCTAGTCCTGGACTTACACAGAGGGATTCTAGGCCAACCTCATTTCCAGCACACAGGTAAAGCCTGGGAAACTACAGGTCCCACCATGCAATGCTCTGTATTCTCCATCTGAACAGCCAGATTGCATGGCACCCTCAGATCTGCAGGTTCCATGGGACACACCTTTAGGTGGCTGTAACTGACTCCATTTGGTGTGCTTGTTCTGCCACCAATCACTTTGGTAACAAGGTGCTGATGCAAATTAAGCATGGCTCATGGTGATCTGTCAGTGTTAGATAAAGTAAGGTCACTCACTGGTCGGATATAGGCCCCCTTTGAGGGCCAACTGTTCTACCGGTTGCAACCCTGGTAACTTTGGCAGAGTTGCACTGGCATAACTGGGAAAACTTAGCTTTTAAAAAAGTATATTATGACACCTCTCAGTGAGTCACCAGTAGCAGGGATTGAACCTGTGAACCTTGAATGCAAGAATAAAGCCCCAGCTCTGTTAGTTTGTATGTGAGCCAACAGGGACAGTCAGCAGATAAATTTAACTAACTAACTAACTAACTAAATAGTCAAGGCTTTATCACAGGGGTGAGATGGAGAACCTACAGCCCATACCCCAAATCTACCCATGTCTGTTTTTTATTTGGTCCCTTTCCAATTAATGCACTTCCATTCATTCCAATTTTATTTGGTCCCTACCCTCAAGCACTGAAAGAGTGAGCTCAGGAGGAAGGGAGCAGAGATGAGGGCAATGCATTCATGGATAGAGGATGGATCAATTACATAGATCCATTATGTGAACCCTCCCCTTGCTTCTCCCATTCTGAGCATCCCTGCCCCCAGTTCCTATCCAGCCTGTGGAATTTGTGCTAATTTTCAACGTGGCTCACAAGAGGGAAAATGTTCCCCACCCCTGCTTTATCGAGTACATAAAGCTCGATCTGTGGGCCCAGGTATTAGAGTGTGTCTAAATGAGGATTACAAAAGCAATATATGTGTTTGTGTGTGACAATCCTGCTGCTATCTGCTTTCAGGATGGAAGGGAGAACTGCACTGAAAAATGCATCCCTATGATAGCAACTCCCTGTTGTGTTTTACTTTATTGAATTATTAGGCTTTCTTTATGTGAAGCGTGATAGTAGGGAACACCTTATGTGGAGATCATGGCTGTCGGTGACCCTGTATCATCTCCAGTACTATACCAGCCAGCCAGACACGTGATACCTCATTTTAAAGGTCTCACCAAGAAAAGCCCAATATGCTAATCCCCATGTTTGTGGGTCAAAGGGTTCCAGATATATGAGGGTATACTGGTTCCAGAGCTATTATTGGCCCCTGCATGGTCATGTCACAATGGGCGTGATGTCACGGTACCCAGTGAGTGGCCTTAGTGCTATGTGCCAGGACAACCTGTAGGGAGGGGGCCACAGGGCAGTGGGGGCTGGAGGGGTATAGACAAGCAGGGCCAGCGGGGTCCAGGGAAGAGGGAGCTGTAAAGAATGCCTAAGCCTTGCAAGTATGGACGCCTTGGGCATGCATCTTTCCTCTCTTGCTGTTTACTGATGCTTCTGCAGAATCCCACAAAGGCTGCAGGCCTGGTGTGCTAGAGCCTGTACGTATATTAACCAAGAGACAGACTCTGTCCTGAAAAGCTCATGGTACAAATAGAAAAAGAAAGAAGTTTTATTCCCCTTTTTACAAATGTAAAACTGAATCACAGAGATTATTATTATTATTATTAAACATTTATAAAGCGCCAGTAGTAACCTGGCGCTGTACAGAACATACAATCAGATGCGGTCCCTGCCTGTGGCTTACAATCTAAAAGACAAGGAGGGGGAGACAAGGAGAGGGGACAGCGGGAGAGACATGGGAGAAGACA
>QEPC01007988.1:1843404-1874156 GCA_003113815.1 Sphenodon punctatus
TGCTCCAGGTCCAGGTGGAGGCAGGCAGGACTGACCAAGCCTTTCACCACCCGGAAAAACTCCGCTGGACGTGACTTTGCAGATGCAATAAGAGCAGCAAAGAACTGCTTCTTTGCTGCCTGCACCGTCACAGCATAGGCCTTTAAACTGCTCTTATGCTGCGATCAATCATACTGGTTGCGAGTCCGGCACCACCGTCGCTCTAACTGCCTGCTCTCCCGCTTCAAATACCGCAGGCCCTCAGTAAACCAAGGAGACCTGCGGGAGACCTGGGAGGGCAGCGGACGCCTGGGGCCCACCCTGTCAATGGTCTCGGCCAACAAGGTGTTCCAGAAGGCTATGAGATCATCGACAGAGCGGGTGTCAAGGTCCAAGGGAAACTCCCCCAGAGCATTCTGGAACCGATCTTGTTTCATAAGTCTCTGGGGGTGGACCGATCTAATAGGTCCTGCACCCTGCCGGGGGCTATCATGCGCCAGGATGCACGCCTTAAGGCTATACAGCATCAGCAGCGGCTGGAGGGATGGGTGGGGGGGGCAGTGTAGTCATTATTTTTAAGGATGCCTGGTCCGTGTGGAGATTTCCTGTGCAATCTATCATGGGTATAGAGGGTCTCCATCTGAGTTTAGATTTGGCTGGAGACAGAGCAGGGATACTGCTGATATACCATGCACCCACCTGTACAGCAGCCTCTCTACATGCGCTGACTGAGTTGGTGTTGGAGGTGATCTTGCGGTCCCCCAGGATGATAGTTCTGGGGGACTTCAATATCCATGCCGACGCCAGTCTTGGAGGGGCAGAGCGTGAGTTCATGGCTGCCATGGTTACCTTGGGCCTGTCTTAGAGAGTAGTGGGCCCCACACATGTTGGAGGACATACCCTGAACATGATATTTTGCACAGGCCTTGAGGTGGGGCATCCGTTGGTGGGGGAGGAATCAACGGTGCCCTTGTCATGGATGGATCATTATCTCCTTCGGGCAGATATTCTGGTGCATGTTGGCCCTCGGGAGGGTGTGGAATCAGTTAGGTTGGTTCACCTCCGAAGGCTTATGGAACCTGAAAGCTTCCAGATAGCCCTAGGGGATGTCTCCTCTGACCTTGATGGCTGCTCACTTGATGACCTTGTGTCTACGTGGAATATCAGGCTGATGGAGGCCATCGACTGTGTGGCTCCCAGACATCTGCTCCCGAACTGCCAACAACGCAGCTCCCCATGGTATACGGGTGAGCTGTGGAGGATGAAGCAGGAAGGGCAGCAGTTACTGAAGTGGACCGGTTGCGGCATAGAGTCTGGTTATGTACCTATGCCGTAGCGGTGAAGACAGCAAAGAAGGTTTTCTTTGCTGCCTGCATCGCGTCTGCTAAGTCCTGCCCGGCTGAGCTGTTCCAGGTGGTGAGGGGGCTGGTCAGTCCGGCCTCCCTCTGTCTGGACATAGAACCATCAAAAGCTTGCTGTGATTTGTTTGTGGACTTTTTTGCGGATAAAATTGTTCAAATTCACCATGGTTTTGATGCGACTTTTTTAGCAGAGAATGGGTCTGAGGCAGTGGAAGCCCCAACTGGTCCTGTTTTGTGGGATGAGTTTTGGAAGGTGTCACCCTCACATGCGGAGGATGCTCTTGGGACTGTTCGAGTCACCAATTCTGAATTAGATCCATGCCTGTCCTGGCTGGTTAAGGCTAGCCAGGAGACATTGGGGCCGTTGCTGGTGGGGATAGTCAACGCCTCCCTTGGGGAGGGCAGGGTGCCGGGCTGTCTCAAGGAGGGGGTAGTGCGGCCCCTGCTCAAGAAGCCATCTTTGGACGTTGATGTCCTTGTCAGTTATTGGCCAGTCTCTAACCTTCCCTTTTAGGGAAGGTTACTGAACCGGTGGTGGCTGAGCAGCTTCAGGGGCATTTGGACCGGATTAATTTTCTCGATCCCTCGCAGTTGCGCTTTCGTCCGGGTTATGGCATGGAGACTGCACTTGTGGCCTTGGCCAACGACTTCTCCCGTGAGTTAGACTGGGGTCGTTTGACCCTGTTGATCTTGTTAGATCTCTCGGCTGCATTTGATACCATTGATCATGAGTTGTTGGTGACTCAACTGAGGGACCGGGCAGGGATTGGCGGGACTGTTCTTGAATGGTTCCGCTCATTCCTGACTGGGAGAACCCAGCGTGTGGTGCTGGGGGAGTTTTCATCTTCCCCCCAGGGCCTCACGTGTGGGGTTCCGCAGGGTTTCATTCTGTCCCCTCGCCTGTTCAATGTGTACATGCAGTCTTTGGGAGAGGTTGTTGGGAAGTATGGAGTGAGTTGTCATCAATATGCTGATGATCAATATGCTCACCCTGCTTACGTAACCGCCTTTGTCCCTTCTCCCTTGCTGCCCCCCATGCCTGGAACTCCCTCCCTGCCCACATCCGCTTCACCCCCTCCCTCCGCACCTTCAAATCCCTCCTCAAAACCCACCTCTTCCTCACCACCTTTTCCGACACCTGTTAGAACTTCCCTCTCAATATTTACTGTCTGCCCTCCCCATTGACTCCTGCCTAACTGCAACCAAGCCAATCACGTGCACCTGAGACTTTGCAGCCGCTTGAATGTTCTTATCCCTTGTCTCTCCCTATGTCCCCTCTCCTTGTCTCCCCCCTCCGAGTCTATTAGATTGTAAGCCGTAGGCAGGGACCACGTCTATCTTATTGTTCTGTAAAGCACCAGGTACACAGCTGGTGCTATACAAATGCTAATAATAATAATAATAATAATAAATAATAAATTACACCCAGTTATATCTTTCATTTTCCTCCGACTCAAGCCCTGCAGTCTCGGTGCTTACCTGGTGTTTGTCCGCTGTAGGGGATTGGATGAGGGCGAGCCGCCTGAGACTAAATCCTGACAAGATGGAGGTGATGGTTGTGGGGAAGGCCAGGGTGGTGGTGCCCCCCCCCCTGATTTCTAAGATCCAGAGTCTGGGGGTGCTCCTGGACCCACAGCTCCGCCTGGATGCCCAGGTGATGGCTGTGGCGAAAGGAGCGTTTCGCCAGCTACATCTGGTGTGTCGGCTTAGGCCGTATGTCTCAGACTTGGATCTGGTCACGGTCATCCATGCTTTTATTACCTCGAGACTGGATTACTGCAACGCGCTCTACGTGGGGCTACCCTTGGTGCTGGTTCGGAAGCTGCAGCTGGTGCAGAATGTGGCGGCCCATCTCTTAACAGGGACGGGCCGATGCAAGCATATAACACCGGTGCTTCGCTCTCTGCACTGGCTGATGGTAGGTTTCTGGGCTCAATTCAAGTTGTTGGTGCTGACCTTTAAAGCCCTAAACGGCTTGGGCCCCGCCTATCTGCAGGACCGCCTCACTCTCCGGGTCCTGGACCGGCCCCTGTGGTCGGCTGAGGGCACCCTCCTCGGGGTTCCCGGGTATCTACTATGAGGAGGGCATTCTCCGTGGCTGCGCCGCGGCTGTGGAACTCCCTCCCGTCGGAGATTTGCTTGGCTGCTGGCCTCCCCTCTTTCTGCAGACAATGTAAGACCTGGCTGTTCCGCTGGGCCTTTCCCGAGGGAGATGGGGTGGGTGGGTTGAGTTAGGGATGGGGGGATGGGGTTTTATATTGCTTTAACTAAAATTAATATGGTTTATTTTAATGTTTTAATGTTTTAAATGATTTAATATATTGTGAGCCACCCCGAGATGTCTGAGGCAGGAGGGGGTGGCATATAAAATAAATAAATAAATAAATAAATAAGGGAAGAGGGCTCCACCCAAGCTCCATCTTGCCCATATCATTAGCGGGGCCCTGGCATAGGGTACTTTTAGACATACACCGTAACACCACTTTTAACATGTCTTATGCAATGTTGCAGGACTAGATTGGAGCCCTATGCAGCCCTGCAACATGCATAAGAAATGTTAAAGTGCATGTCTGAAAGTACCCATAGTCCAGATGGGATCCGACACCTCCAGCAGCAGAGAAGTCAGCATGGAGTAGGACAACACTCACCTGTTGCTTACCCTTGCATCCGCAGCGGGAATGTACTGCCACCTTCTGGCACCATGCTGCATAGCAGTCCCTTGCCAAGGCACTTTGGGGTGATTTTATAGCACAAGAGTGTACAGAGAACATAGCATGACCTTTCCATGTCCTGCCAATGCTGGCTGCTCAGGCAGAAAAGCCAATCCAATGTAAATGTGAGTCCCTAAAAACCTACCTCTTTCATCAGGCTTTTCCTAGCTCCTCACCTCTCATTTGGGGTCCCCTTCTCCCCTGTAATTATGTTAAGCATGAGCACCTATGACATCTCATCTTTGCGACTGTATCCCCATCTCTCCCTATGTTCCCCTCTCCCTTGTCTCTCTTCCCTTCTCCATCCTGGATTGTAAACCCCCTGAAGCTTGGAACTGTCTTAGATAATAATTGTTGAGTGGCAAGTGCATTGCTGATGCTATAAATAAAATACAATAATAATAATAATTAATATTAATAAAGTGTTCCCTTCCTCCATTGCCAGCTGCACCAAATTATATCACAGGGACAATGACCACAGCTATCTTGCCATCACACCCATCTCCTGAGGGAAGCAGGTGTGGGATCCAGGATTTGGTCACCTCCTCAGTTGTGCTCAGTCTGTTGCTCGTCTTGTGCCTGAAAATTCAGGGCTTGGTGCAGGCAAAAAGACGTGGCAGCAACACAAGGCCAGCCTGTGGCGCTACAGAGCTTTAGGTGGACACCCCCAGGTTGTCTGCCATGCATGTGGCTAGCATGGTACCTGGTCGAGGTGCAGCTTGACCTTGCACAGTACTGGTGGCCTCCACCCCTCCTCTCTGCTCTGCCAGGCAATGAGGTGGCTGGGAACCCTGTGTGATGATGACTGCTTGTCTCACCTGCCCTACAGCAATACCTGAGAGCACTTGTTTAGGTGACCTTAAAGTTCATTTCAGGGGTCTCCATTGCCATTGGTTACACATTGCCTAACATACCTGTGAGCCCCTCCTCCCCCCATTGCTGCAACAGCTGTCACTCTGTTCCCTCCAGCATTCCATTCTTTCTCTTTGCTTCCCTCCAGAGTAGCATGACAGATGCCTGTGACATGTGAGCCGTGGGCTTCCTCAGCAGCTGCTGAGACCCAAACAGCTACTGCTTAGGAAGGCCAGTGGCATAGTTCAGCAGTGAGAGCAGCATCCACAATCCTCAAGAGTCCTGGATCCTGTTCCCAAGACAGTGGGGCGATTCCTTCTCTGCTCTGTGCCTCAGTTTCTCGGTCGAATGATACTGGCCTTGGTAAAATCATTTGAGACCTAGGCATGGAATGCCCTACATAAGTATTGTCACTTCTCACATGTTCTTTGCTGAGCAGTCACAGAACTTGGTACCCTAAAGATGAGTGAAGAGGAGTTTGGGTATTTTCCTAGTGCAGTTTGTTTATTCACACTTTTATACAGCTGCTTGGGACCAGTGGTGGTTATAGACACTAGCCAAACATCAAAGCCCGCTCTCTAGAAGCAGCCCATTGTGGCCCAATTTGCCCCAATCAGGCCAACCCTAGACCGGGCTGTGACCTGGAGCTAATTTGGGGGTCAGAGCCTGGGTTAGCCTCCTACACAGCCTGGGGCAATCCCGAGTCAATATCTGGTGGGTCCTCAACAGACGTGTCAGTGGCTCCTGCTGGCCACAGTGGGTTACTGTCTCAGCTGTTTTTACCCAAACTCTCTTACTGTTTGCAAGTGCTTCTTCAAGAAGAACCTGCATCACAAAATGAAGAGCAGCACAGTGTGTCGTCAAAGACTGAACAGTGCAGGGATGATAAGTTGTAGTAAGAAGAACCACACAATCCTCAAGCTGTCCAGTGTTGGCACTGATGTGAGTCTCTTTGAAGTAAATGAGACTCTTGCATTGGTAGCAAATGACTCCAGGTTTGGGCAATAAGTTCACAATTGTCTTCTGCTGACTCCCACCATAATGGTATTTATTATTACTCACAATGACCTTTACACAGAGATCTGCTCCTCTCTCCCCAATGGGGCTGCTGAGTCCTATGGGGATGGGAAGGGGAGAGGTCCATAGTCACAGCATATCCCCAGTGATGCTCTTGAGCAGATTGTTAGAGCCATATTTTCAGCAATCTAATTTCCAAAGGTGCTGGTTACCTGCAAAATCAACGGGAGCCATAAGCTTTGAAAGACAGGGCCTAGAGAACCTTTTCCCTCTCAGGGGTCACTTTGAAATTTAGTACAAGCTCTGAGGGAGGCATAAAAGTTAGGGCTGGGAGTGCCTATGGGGTGCACTCAGGAAAAGTCTAGCCCATGGATCTGTCCACTATCCTTGTGTACATGCCTTCATCTCTGCTCCCTTACCCTGAGCTTGCTCTTTCAGGGCTTGGGGGTAAGAACTGGATACAAGGGCCAGATCCAGGAACTGAAAAGTGGCCAAATAAAAACTAGCCACTGACTGCATTTGGCCCCTGGGCCTGAGGTTCTCCACCCCTTGCCTACGGCATGCTGAACCCAGCCATACTCTTACTGCATTGGTTCTAGACAAAGGGTGAAAAAGACACCACCACTTTAACATTTCTTATGCATGTTGCAGCGCTGTATTGGCACCCTATGTAGCCCTGCAACATGCATAAGAAATGTGAAAGCGGTGTTAAAGCAGAGTTAAGGTGCATGTCTATTTTCACTCAAACAAGACACTCTTTTTGCAGCACACTTAGGGGTTTGTAAATCCCCTAAAGATGGTTTTACATCTGTGAGCAATGTCTTCACATGCACATTTCTCTGCTGGGAACACAAAGTTGCCTGGAGGAGGAGGAAAGACATGAAAGGTATCTTGAACTGTTCAGACAACAACTGAGCCCACAAGCCCTAGAAGTATCCTCGAGCCGCCAGAAGGGGGAGCCCTGAGCTCACAGCAACGGAGGGAGTGGCCGCATTTTAACCCTTCATGCTCTGCTGTTAAGCACTGAGTGTGAGTGCAGTCAGGGACACGGGGCGGAAAAACTTTCGCACTTTGATTATTGCTTCTTTTTGCCTGTGTTGTCATTTTACTTGGTTCAGACTCCTGAAAATATGAGGCTGCTCCCAGAAAAATTCAGAGCTGATCCAGCGCCCTGGGGGATTCGATAGCAGGTGTTGCAAAACGGCACCCTTGATGTTGAGCAATGAGCATCCTTTCAAATCCAATCCTTTATGGTGGAATCCATTAGCAGGAGAGAATAAACATTCACACCTAAATCTCCTTGCAGCAGCAGAGGACTGGTTCCCTGCAGGCTGTGTGTATGTGGGCAAGTTCTAAAGGTTTAATTAAACTGGATTAGTTCAACCGGATTAAGAGCTCTTAATTTGGATTTAAAGTACTCCGTTCTGCTTTCATTTAACCCTGTTCCTATCCGAGTTAAACTGGAATAAACTGCTCTTAATCCAAATTAGGAGTGTCTACATGGAATTTTTATTCAGTTTAACTAATAATGCAGTTCTAATCCACTTTTCAATTAATCTGGATTTCATTTTTCCATGTAGACATGAAATCTCCCTTTGCTGTCTAAGCAATAAGAGCCTGGTTCTTCATTGCCAGCAAATCACTAGCCTAGGAGTGACTTTTACCCATTGTGTGCTAGTATTAATGACAGCAGGAGGTGCATCCGTAGGAAATGTGGCTCTAATGAATAGAATTTATTTCTCATGAAATATCTGTTATTGCTTTCCATGCCAGATCCAGGCAACTTGGGGCCCACTGTGAAATGTGATGTGGCTGGGCCTTCTGCTGACACAAGAAAAGCTTGACAGTTATCTTTCCTAAATAAAGGTGACATGGTACGTTTTGCTTTCCCAGAAAGGCTGAGCCAGCCTCTGGTGAGACCGCTGTGTGGCAGGACAACTATCATGTGGGCCTACAACATGGACCCCCAGTTTGGAAACCACTGGAAATTAGTAACTTAAAGATCCAGAATTCAGAAGGTAAATTAAAAGGAACCCAACTTTAAAACAAACAAACCCCTTTAAGATTCTTAAAACCAATCTCATGATTTGGGGACTGTGCAATTTCCAGTCATTCTGCATCAGCAGATCCGGGTGAACCCATCAGGACTGCATCTCCCCCATCATTTACATCTGTGTAGCTCCACCAGCAGCAAACCGGTTACCTCTGATTAACCCCAAAGTGAGATTCAGTGCTGGAAGTGTAATTCTGGAGTACCTCCACTCCCATTAGGGAGTCCCTTTGCTCTTAGCCTACTGCAAAGGAGAGTGGGGCTCAGACAGGCCATTATCATGTGGCAAACCTATTGTTGCTCTGAGCCTGTTTTCTCTTCTCTGATTTTTCTTCCCTTTATCTCTTCCTTTCTAGTGTGAGCTGGAGAGAATGGGTTATTGTTCATGGTTGCTTCCTGCAGCACTGACAACCACAGGGGTTAATATTTCAGAAGTAAAGCCCACAAAAATAAAAAGATTGGCTAAAAATCACAACATTAAAAAGAACACAGTAAAACCTTGCTGATTTGGACTGCTCTAATCCAGACTCTTTTTTTATTCCAGACGTTATTATTAATCATTTATCATTAATAGCACAGGTGTGTGGGGAACCTGTGGCCCATGGGACAAATCTAGCCCAAAGCTATTTGTTTGGCATCTCTCAGATTCCTGGATCTGGCTCAGGGATCTAATCTGTATCCTCAAGCATTTAAGGAGCAAGCTCAGGGGAAGAAAACAAAGATGTGGGCATGTGCTCAAGGACAGGGACTGGATGGACCCTCCTCCCCCCCCATCTCTTGAGCACACCCGATAAACACCCCCACTCCCAACTCCTATCTGGCCCTCAGAGCTTGTGCTTATTTTCATAGTGGTTCATGGGAGGGGAAAGGATCCCTACCTTGATATAATAATTTCAGTGTTCAAAGTGCTTTTCTTATCTAGTTCACCTTTATAACAAGCCTGTGAGGCAGACCATTATTATTATTCCCATTTTACAGATGTGGAACTGAGGCTGAGAGACAGTGATTTCCCCAAGGCCACCAAGTGATTAGCCATGAGCAGGGACCCGAGTTGACTGCATTGTTGTAATTTGCAGTGATTTTTGCAGAATCAGCCAATCTTCACAGTGCCAGGCTGAAATTGCAGTGACACTGCAGTGGGGGCTGTCTGTAGGATCTTTAAATCCTGGCTCAGGCATAAACTTGTCGCCTGACCCCAAACTAAAACTGCTGCTGCAGCTGCCGTCTGCCCGGGAGGTGTTATCATGACCCGAGGGTAAATAGGCCCCTAGGAAATGAATTGTGGGTGGGTGGGGTCTGAAGGCCCTATGTTTGGGTAAGGGAGCTCTGGGGTTTTAATATGAGGTGGGAATTCTGGGGTGCTGAAATTCCAGAGGATTTGAGTTGTGTTTGATTAGCAAAGTTGTGATTCTGTGTCAAACATGTTGCAAATTTGCTTCCCCGCATGTATAGTTATGCAAATCAAGTTAATTATGCAAATATTAATGTTTGCGGTGAATTTGCAGAATTTGGCTTCACTGGTTGCAGAATTTAAGATTTTTTGGTGCAGTGAACTTGGGCCCCTGGCCATGAGTCCCCTGGCTCCAAAGCCTAATCCAAGTACGAATCCAATCTAGGTCCAAGTCATAATCCACTAGCCCACACTGGAACTCAACATGTTTTAGCCCCCCCCCCCCCTCAGAACTCTCAAACGCATTGTATTACTGTTACACTAGAACACTTCTCCTTAGGCAGACAACAGCTCTCTAATCCACACACAAAGCAAGATGAGAGAGTGGGGTCTGCCCAGGAAAGAGATCAGCCAGGACTGTGGTTCCAGAGACGGGGGTCCCTTTAGTCAACTCGCTCCCTACCCCTACGTGGAGCTGAGCCTGGCAGTTGCAGAAGAGGGGAAAACATGGATCAGGGACTTGCCCCTCACTGGGAAGGGGAGGCCAGGACAGGACAGGGAGTGCCAGCTGGTGGGGCATTGGGGAGTCAGAGCCAAAATACTGGTACACTTCTGGTGGGGGTTGATCTCTTTCTGATTTTCTGTATATTAATTTTTTTGTACTAGTTAAAACTACTGGGGGGAAACTGCTAAGATTTCCCAGCCAGGGAAAGTGCAATGGGCCACCCATCGGCTTTCCCAACATTCAGCCTCAGCTGCTGGCTGCCTCTGCAGAGCTTTGTCATGCAGACGCTCAGCTCCACTCATGCTGCTCTAATGTGCTGAAGCCGCTCTGGTCCCTCCCTGTCAGGGACTGGAAGTGGGGTTTGGAGCAGGAGCAGCAGCCTTTCCTCCAGTCTCAGCACATCCCTCTACACCATCTGATCCCACAGACCGAAATCTGCTGGAGAGTCACTGCTTGCCCTGGGAACCTGTAGCCAAGCCAGTGTCGAAGCTGCATCAGCCTGGACAGCTTGCTCCCCACACACTACAGACAGAAGCAGGATCAGGGGTAACTGGAATGGGCCCTGGTGCAGAAGATGAAATGGTGCCCTCCCACATCCCATTCTGAGCAGCTGGGACACAGCTGCTCCAGAGCATGCCCCCCCCCTCCAGGTTTGTGGGCCCTGATGCAGGTGCGTACCTGTTCCTGTTATACACCCTTGCCTACTTCCCAGCCAAGCACCAATACATTTGCTTTCCCCTCAGGCTCCGTCCTGTGGGCCACTTTGGCAAATAGTAAACGCTCTGCACCGCCAGACAGGATACAGAGTTGGGGATGGGGGTTCTTAAGCAGCTGGCACAAGATGGGGAAAGGAAAAGGAGGATCCAGATCACTGATCCATGCCATGGATCCCCTATTCTTGACTGCATGACTTCACCTGCACTTCGTTCCCCAGAGCAGCCGCGTGGGTGCCCCAAGGAGGAAACGCACCCCCCACCCCCAAGATTTTGGCTGTTTCACACAGACAGTCCGGCGCACAGGTGAACCATGTGCACGGCGCACGGGCAGCAAACACGTGCAGGCCCTGCAACATGCATTTTTCATAAGTGTTCTTTAAAAATTTGCATAGGTGGTAACCCTTATTCCCCCTGCCCCGGGAAAGCCCCCGAGTCAAGAACACAGGCAAGCCAAATCCCCCCCAGCCCCCCCCCCCCACCATTGCACTGCTCACTACCCCTTTCCAGGAGCCGCAGCTCTGGCAACCATGGCAACGGGATGCAGCAGCAGCAGCCATTAACCCTTTGTCGCCCACAGTCCCAGAAGCCAGGCCAGCCCCTGCCAAGCTGCACCCCCCCCCCAAGGTGGCAGAACAAGACAGACAAATGCCAACACCCAGCCAGCCCTGGGGGACCCTGTGACACCCACACAATGCTGATGTCTGGGAGTAAAAGGCAGACTTTATTATGCAGCCAGAATGAAAAGGGAAAGGGAGGATGGAAAGGCACGGCCAAAAGGCCCAGAAAGCAGGCAGTTCAGGTTGAGAGATGGGAGGAGCCACGGTCCCCACAGGCAACATAGTCCAAAGCACACAGGCAGCAAGCAGTTCAATCAGAGCACCACCCACTTCGGGGCTAGAGAATCCCCCCTCCCTCCCCCCGCACAAAGTCCCCACTCAAACACATGGTTCCAGGATAGGGTGGCCATACCTCCCCTTTAAAAGAGGACACATGGAAAATACATGGTGCAGGGCTGCACTGGAACCACTGCAGCCCTGCACCATGTATTTTTCATACGTGCCCTCTTTTAAAGGGGAGGTATGACGACCCTATCCCAGAATCCCATTGCTTCCACCCATCCCCACCCTGCAGCTCCTGGGGCTGCTCGTTATCGTCAAGCACTTAAAGGGGGCAAACAGACAGCCAGCAGCTCTGTGCTAGCCCATTGCTCTGGGTTCGGCTGGCTTGCTCCACGAGGTGTGCTGCTGGGTCTTGTGGAGTGCCCCACCCAGAGCTGCCCTGGAGCAGCCTCAGCCTGACGATACGGATTAAGTCCATGGTCCAGATTCTCCAGGAATTGGAAAGAGGCCAAATAGAAAATAAATAGCCAGAGGCTGGATTTGACTCTTGGGCTGTAGGTTCTCCACTCCTGGCACACAGGTACCTACTTGCAAGCCTTCTCAAGTATGCACTGGGCTCAGTGTAAAACCCAGGGTGGCTAGATACTTCCAAGAGTAAGCCAGCTGCCAGCCTTCTCTTTGGTTGTTCTAAATCCTTGGTTAGGAATCTGGATGGGGGCGTGTAGAGCTGCGCAGGCATTGGGACAAGCCAGGAAAGTACAGCAGCAGGGCGGTAGGCCTTAAGGGCACAACAGGACCTGGGCATGTTTCTGTAGAGATAAGTTACAGCAGGCAGCATCCAAGGTCAATATCACGCGTCCACTCTAGCCAGCCTTCCCCTTATGTGTAACCAAACCCTAAATTGCACCTCCATTCAGCACTTTGGAATCAAAGCAAACTTCCCTCCAACTAGCGAACAGATGCAGGCGATGAGACACTTTCCAAGTCAGCATCCCACGCCTTCCTTCCTCTCCAAGCCCACTTGCCTTGTGTTTGTATCTCGCAGAGCATTCCCAGTGCTCAAAGCCTTACTCAGGGCTCTTTCCCATCTGGCAGTGTTGGGGGACAGAGAGCCTAGAAACATTTTGGGGTGGCTGTGTCAGCACCTGGCCCAGTGCAAGGGAGCACTCGCATCTCTGCCCAGCATGTGCAGATGGGAGAAGTAGTGTCAGCTGGAGTGCCAAGTTCACGTGGTGCCACAGGAGTGTGGCTGCTTGGTACAAAATGGCTGCCTCACCCTTCCCTGACAAGCTTATTTCCAATTGTAATTTACTCTCTCCTGCCTTGGGTGTAGGGTGGTCATATCTCCCCTTTAAAAGAGGACACTTATGAAAAATCATGTTGCAGGGCTGCATTGGTTTCAGTGCAGCCCTGTACCATGTATTTTTCATAAGTGTCCTCTTTTAAAGGGGAGGTATGGCCACCCTACCTGGGTGTTTATTCATTCAGTGATCTTATTCCATGGGCTGAAATTCATGTCAAAGGGCCTTTGTACGGGGCTTGTATTGGTGCCAAGAAAATGGGCAAGTAGATGTTTACTGCAAAGCCTTTCCACCTTTGGTGCTAATTTACCATGAGAATTTCTCAGCTCCACAGGAGGTCAAGCTTGTTTCTGGCCTTAAACTAGGGGTGGGGAATCTTTCCCTCTTTGGGGGTCACTTTGTAAATAAGAGCGCCATGGACCAGATACGAGAAGAACCTGAGGGGAACATGACTCTGGAGGGGGAGAGGGAATATAGTTCAGATCATGGAGCTGACCCACAGATCCATCCGTTATGAGTGCACTAGTTCCGTGCTTATGGGTAGGAGCTAGATCCATGGGCCAGATCCAGGAACTGGAAAGGCGCCAAGTAAACATTGCCTGTGGGCCACATTTAGCCCATGAGCCAGGCGTTCCCCACTCCTGCTTTAAACACTGTGAATGAAAACAGACAGACAAAAATGGATTCTTTTTCACACACATCGCCTGCTGTCACACAGGTGTGTCATCCACATGCTTACACACATGTGCATGCTTGCTCAATGCTTGTACAGGAGCATTTTTTTGTACATGACAGCATGCCTGATTAGGAGGGTTGTGGGGTACAATTGTAGTGGGTGCCCACAAACACAGGGGGCCCAAATTCTACAATAATTTTCTTGTAGGGGCCCACAGCTACTAGGATGTACCAGGGCCCAAGATTTCTCTCAATGGGTCTGCCTGAAAGGGTTTTGCAATTACTTCCATTTTACAGTAGATAACCCAAGAATCCAGATCCTGAAAGCTTAGATACGTCAGCATTTCAGCCCCCCACTCTGCCACCCAGGTGGGTTCCTGGAATGCTTTTATGGCTGAGCTTGCTGCCGTTGCACATGGGCACACTGGGTGCAGCAGTGGTGCCAGGCCAGCCTCTGTCTCTCCTATCCATAATTAGGGGCAGTCTTACGGATTCAGATTGATCCGTAAGTGCTCGTGAGAAGCCCTTACTAATCAAACTGTACTTAACTGAAACTGTGCCAAAAAAAGCCAGTTGCGGTTCAGTTGAAAATCCACTATAAAAATAAATAAATAAATCACTGCACATGTGTAAAATGGCCGCTGGACCATTCTGCACATCTATGCCCTTTTTCAAAATGGCAGCGGCAGCATCACCGCCATTTTGGAAAAGGGCAGCCTGTCTACGTATGAGAAAATGGCCGATGCACATGCACAGACTGGCTGCCTTTTTCCAAAATGGTGGCGATGCTGATGCTGATGCCATTTAAAAAAAAGAGTACGTATGCATAGAATGGTCTGGTGACCATTTTACACATGTGCAATGATATTTTAAATTATTTATTTATTTTAAAATTCATTTAAAAGGTTTTAATTGATTTAAATATGGATTTGTATTTAAAATCGGAAATTGTGGATCAGAACTGCAAGTGGAACCGAACCGTAATTCCATCTGTTAGACCGTCCCTATCCATAATACCAGCTTCTACCACAATTGAGGAAGGACTGCAGGTCCAGAAGCCTCAAACTGCTGCTTTTGGAGCTGTAGTCTGCCCCCATCAAAGTAGGAACTGGCATGGTGGTGTTGGTAGGTAGTCTCCCTGATCTTCTCCTTGGCAGCCCCCCAGCAAAGGAGACACACACATACACCCCAGTTCTGGATGCTTTGGGTATCTCCAGAATTTGAATCCTTTCTGGACAGGATTTCTTTCCCACCCTGAATTTCAGGAATTTGGCCATAGGACAGGAAACCATGATAAAATCCAAGTTCCGTGCAAGGTTCCTACAAAATGTGTGTGTGTGTGTGTAACTAATTTACACACACACCTGTCCGTGCACACAAGCATACCTTCACAGTCCTGCCTTAGGCGGAATCACCCAACTTTTGTGGGAAAATCCCACGGTCCCACCATCAGAGGGCAATGCCATATTTTTGGAAGAGACTCCAGCACTAGGGTGTTGGTGCGTGATTGCTGCCAAAACCATGCCAGAGCGCCAGATGGCCAGGCGGGAAAGAGCCAGGCTGCCTCCGCCACCAGCTGCCCCATTGGTAGGAAGGGGGAGCCACTGGTTGGGGCGTGAGTATGTATGTGTGTGTGTGTGCGTGTGCGCTTGGGGGGCAAGGCTTATTGGATGAGGGGTGGGCTGTATCTCCCTCTTTGGCCACTTGAAAATGTTGGGGTGGTATGCACAAGCACAAACACGTATACACACACACACAGGGAAACAGGTATACGTATGTACATGCTCACAGACACAGAAGTACACGCTCTCCCTCTCTTCCCGCCTCCCTAATTGCTCCTTCCTTTTGAGCTCAGTTTGACCATTTAGGCTGGGAGAAGAGTATGGTTGCTACTACTTATGCAAATTTTCAAAGAACACTTATGAAAAATACATGTTGCGGGCCCTGCAACATGTATTTTCCATAAGTGTTCCTTAAAAATTTGCATAAGTGACAAGCCTAGAGAGGAGGTAACTCTGCATGACAGTCAGGCCAGTGAGAAGGATGCTCTCTCCCCCACTTCTCACGTTTTCCTCTCGCTCTGACCTCGGCCTTCCCAGCAAGGTGAAGTTTAAGCGGTGCTAACGTGCATATGGGTGGTGGTGGTGGGGGCATTGTCCATTATTAAATGACCGTCCCTCCCCTAAGTCTAGATTTAGCCAGAGTACAACTTCCATTACTGATCAGAACAGGGCCATCACAAAGGGCTTTGTATTCCAGGAAGCCTCAGTCATTAGAGATTTAAATTATACGAATGGGCTTTTTACCAGAGATCCTCATTATCTGGGCATTTGTGATTAATCCCTGGCTTTTCCATCGTCCCCTTCTCTCCACCTCTTCCCACCCCCACCTCCGTGCTTACTGTACTCTTAGCTACATGGCTCTGGAGTCCTTGTTTATCGTGACAAATTCTCTGGATTTAGTGGGGCGGTCACTAGTGCAGTGCAGCAAAAGCCTTGGAGAAAGGAAGAATTTAGGATGGGGGAGAGGGAGGATGTATGAGGAGACAGACGGGCCCTTGGGATGGGGGTGGTAAGGCCTTAGGAATGAGAACCCCCGGGTCAATCACCAGGCCCTGTCACTCTTGTATACCTCCCCCTTCCCCCACTACTGCATTCCTTAGACCCTCTTTCTAGTGCACACGCATACTTATTGGCTAAACCCAGTTCTTCACATGCACACGCTCATTTGTTAGAGGCCCCTTCTTCTGCACACACATACAAGCATTGCTTGCCACACTCTAAAAGTAATAATCATAATTAATAATAAAAATTAATAATCTCTTCATTGAAAGCCCCATCTTTCTCTCTCTCTCTCTCTCTCTCTCTCTCTCACACACACACACACACACACACACACACTTCCTAGGCCCTGTCACACACTGAAAGCTAGGTTTGCATATTGTGCAACATTTGATGGAAATAGGTACACTTCATGCCACCCTTAGTTTGCATAAATTTGCATGTAATTATGAAAATTTGTAATAGTCCACTCACTAAATTTGAGACTGAGTTGGAGAGAAAAAGGATGCTTGTGTGAGAAATTGAACACATGTTTGTCTGTGCCAGACTGATGGAGTAAATTAAAACATAGCCTATTAAAAAGTCTAAAATTCTCAAATATGTGCATTGATTTTGGCTCTAAAAATGTTAGTGTTTGTTAATCCTTAGTTTTAAAGACACCCAGAGGATCACAAATGGAAGCAATGACAGTCCCTTTCAGTACACTAAAGAATCCTCTGTCACAAACACACTCACACCTCTCCTACCTTTTTAGTTTTCATCTTGATCCCAGGCACACAGCTCCCTTCCACCTTTATTTTTTATTTGATAACGGTGCTTATCCCAAGCTTGTTAAAGTGAGAAAAGGTCCCCTATTACCACAGCAATGAATAAACAAAAACAGCAGCAACCATTGATTTGATGGGTATCCCCGTTTTTGTGGGTACCAGAGTTCAGCATTGTTTTTACACCCGATTCCACAGCCTGTTTGCTACTCTCACTAGGTGTTCACTGAGGCCATTCCAAGGAGCTCAGAAATTCTCACTGCTGGTGAAAATGATATCTGCAGCAAGGTTGCTCCCTGAGTCAGACACGCTTTGCAGCTTCCATGGCAACTGAGGAAATACCTGCAGATTTCCCTGGTGAGGGAGCGAGAGAGAAACCTCTGCATCTGCCAAGGCCCTGGAGAGGCGTCTTGTCTCTCTCCTGCAGTCACCAGGGTACAATGAAGCAGAAGGAAAGATTCCCCCCCAGGAGAGAAACAGGTGGCAAACTGCAGCACTAAGAGACTCCAGCATTTGAGCAGAGCAGGGAGGCTGCAGACATTCTGGAGCCTGCTTCCTGTACTCATTATGTTCACTGGCCTCCACTGGGCAGGGCATGCAAGACAAGATTCAGAACCATACTGGATCCAGACTCCACACTAACCTCACTGGTATTGGCAGGCTGAATCAGTTCTTGGATCTTGTCCCTGGATCCCAAACACTGAAAAACCAAGCTCAGCATAAGAGAACAGAGATGAGGGCATGCACACTAGAAGTGGGCATTTTTACACACACCTTAATTTTCCCGGACTTCAAAGTTCGGGTTCGGTGAAGTTGCGCACAGGTAGTTTAGACACTACCACCCTCTCCTGTGACGCCCGATGACTTCCTCTGTTACATGTTTCATGACTTGGACTTGTACGTCCTCTGCTACTGGGGACTTACAAGTCCAGGTCACAAAATATGAGGAAGTTGCTGTGTGCTGCTGTTTACAATGGCACCCGGCCAACTTCCAGGAGCTGGGGAGGATCTAAACTCCCCATGGGCAACTTCACCGAACCCACACTTTGAAGTCTAGGAAAATTAAGTTACATGCAAAAACGCAGGGGGATGATCCATGGTTCAGATCCATGATCTAGACCCCTTACTTTCTGAGCACACCCCTTAAGTACTCCTGTCCCCACTGCTATGTGGCCAAGCTATGGGGCCCTCAGAGCTTGTACTAATTTTCAGAGAGGCATGGGAGGGAAAAGATTCCCCAACCTTAGGGCACTGCTGCAAGGAAGCTCACAACAGTGGAGGCCACACCCATCTGGCACTGACAGGGCACTACTGTGAGGAAACTCACAGGGGTGCAGCCTAGCTGGTAATATGGCCCTGCAGTGAGGGAGCTCACACTGATGGCCCCCTGCCTGCAATACAGGGACTTCACTGTGAGGAATGTTCCACACCAATTTGTCTCAGACACTTGTGTGGCGACAGCAGGGTGACAAGTGCAGCTAGGCAGGAGGTGGGATTCTGCCTCAGAGCGTGTCCAGGCTTCAGAGACCCCAGGGGTTCTGTGTAAGCCACAGCCAGTGTTTTGATGGAACAATAAAGTCTTGCATCCCTGGCTCTGTGTGACCACATCCTGTATTATCCTCCTGGCAGAAATCTCCCTCCTGAAATCCATTCCAGCGCAGAGGATTAGCATGGTTTTAGGGAAGGTTTTGAATCGGAAATGGGTTGCTTTCAAATCATTCTGCGTCAATCGTGTCTCTGTCAGTCATGCAGCAGTGGATTAAAATAGATATGAAGATTATTATCGAGAGAGGGAAATCACCTTCTCGGTAAGACGGGGATTTGAGCTCTCTCCCTGCTGAGGTTTTGTCTCTGTCCTGTGGCAAGATGCTCCTTCAGGGGTCTGGCCAGTTCTTAGACCAATTTTCAAGTGCCAATCTAATCCACTGGCTAGTGCTGTGATTATCAGCTCCTGCTCTTCAGGTTGCTTTTAGTCACAGAAGAGACAATATTAATCTCTCGCAATCTATTTTTATATCCTTCTCAATCCTTTCCCTTTTTACCCATGCTGAGTGACCCCCACCATCAACTTAGCTTCCTGTGTAACCCTTTATTCTCCTTGCAAAAGAGGTTCAAGAATTTCTTCGCTACTTATTGCTTTAATGAGGACCAGATGGGTTATTTTTCCTGCATGAGCAATCTCAGGTCTGGATTTTGTTATTTTTGCTCATGGCTCCACAGAGAAATAGCATGAAATCATGGTTCAAATGGAGTGTGTAATCAATCTTGTATTTATTTATTTATTTGGTCATCAGCAGTGAGCCTGGCACTGTACAATCAAAAGCTATAAACAGGTCCCTACCCCAGGGGCTTACAATCTAAGAGAGACAAGGGAGGAGGAAACAAGGGAGAGGTGTGTCACAAGGAGATACTGGACTACAGGTCTAACAAATATGTAAAAATAAAGGTTAAACATGTATGTAATGTAAAAGCTGAGAACTGGAAACTCACTTCATGCAATGGAGAGAGACAAAGCCAGGCCAAATGTAGAAAAGCCTAACAGCACCTCTGCAGAAACCAGACAGAGACCATTCAGTTGCAAATGGATTTCTTCCTGCCTACGTGACTAGAAACACAGAGTCCTCCAGGCGGGAAAGTCAAACAAAGAAACCTGGAAAGATATTTAAAAGGGGGAGATCTTTTTCCCTCAAGCTCACTTGGGAGAAGAGACTTTGCTGGCTAACCAGCTTAAGGACAAAAAGCCCAGCCTTACTATATCTGGCTGAGAAATGGACTCAAGTTCATGGACTTTCTGTAGAGTAAGATGTTACCCTACCCTTTGTTTGACCTATGCTTTTCTACACATTGGTACACAATTCTGAGCATAACCCTTATTGTTGGGTGCCACTGTCACGGGGTTGGGGTCCACTGCGCCACGTTTCTGGGTTAGGTGACTCAGTTTCCCTCACTTGCAGCCCGTCTGAATCAGTTCTCTCTCTAGGTGATTCAGTCCTGCAAAGGGGCAACACTTTTGTCACCCAAGTTCCAGAAGCTTCCTGTTCTCAGACTCTTTCTCTCTGGGTTCGCAAGTGCTTGAGGGCACAAGATACTCAGACTGTGTTCCCCAATGTGAGACAACAGAAAGCACTTAGTAAAGAAGAAAGTTTATTGATTACACAAACAAAGATAGTTTGAATGCAGAGTGGCAATTAAAACAAAGGTAAATAGCGCAATCCTAGTCTGTACTGAATAAGTCCCTAGTTAATATCTTACCCTACAGAAAGTCCATGAACTTGAGTCCATTTCTCAGCCAGATGTAGTAAGGCTGGGCTTTTTGTTCTTAAGCTGGGCTTTTTGTTCTTAAGCTGGTAAAACCATTTGAAATCCCCTACCTCCAACCTTCCCAAACCCTATTCACTTCCACCAAACACTTGGCTGAATAAAAAGATTGTGCATTGCTTCTGAAAAATGCTCAGATTTGGACTTTGCTGAACCTTTAGGAGAAGGGAGTTTCATCTGTGTGGAGCAGCCACTGAGAACACCTCACTGCATGCGCTTGCCATACAGATTTGATGCACATTGCACCAACAAATTTGACATGCCTTATTGAGAGTCTCACAATATTTGTTGTTAATTTTAAAGTCTCAACTCCTGGAGTCAGGGGATTATGTCACAACCTTGCCTTTCATTATGAGAAAACAAGTTTGTAGCCCACTTGCTACTGTTCAAAAGCATGAGACTGTGAAGATCAAAAAGTCAAACACCAGAAGAAAAATAGAACTCCATTTCATTTTCAATCTCATGTTTTTTAAGCAAATTTGATTTTATAGGGTGGATGGGGGATGAGAGGTTTTGATTTTTTAAAATGCTTTGGGTTTACATGAGTATTTCAGTCTCTTCAGGCTCATTCCCACACAGACAGCCTCAGCATTCCTTCTCTCATATCTCAGGGATGGAACCTCTAATTGTTGGGAACTGAGAGTGGATGGCAGAGAATGAGCCCCTCCATTTACCTCTGTTGTACCTCTCTCTCAAGCAGCTGAAGCTGCCACTGTCAGAGACAGGATGCTGGGCTAGATGGGCCATGCTGGGCTAGAAAGCATGACGATTCTTATGTCTTAACAATTTTATTTTCCTTAAGCTCTTATACTTTTACTTTGTGTTTTCAGGAATCTTCTTGCAGCCTAAAATCACAAGGCTCTCATGAGAATATATGCTTTCATTGTTAAAAAGCAAGTTTCCAGCCCTTGTGATTGCGGAGTACAGCTTGAACATATGACTGCAGAATGTGCCTGGGAGTCACGATTGGGGCCAGAGCAGAAAATCAGGGTCTGAGCTGGAGCAGGGAGTCAGGAGACAAGGCTGGGGGTGGGGAACAAGACACTACTGGGAGCAAGAGACAAGACACTAGAACAGTGCTCGAGAACTTGAGTCAGGGAAGGGAAGGGAAGGGAAGGGAAGGGCAGAACTGGGTTGTGAAAGCAAAGCAAGAACAGGAAATAGAGCACACTGTTCCACTCAGCTTCCTACTACTACCAGGCAGGCTTATTTATATACTAACTGGCAGCCAACCAGGAAGCTGGGAGGCATGGCAAGGCTCGGAGACAGACAGCTGGAGGGGTGTGACCCAGTGCAGAGAGGCCTCTGTGGGAAGGGCTAGGTCAGAGACAAGGTGGTGCTGCAATGCCATATACTACTCCAGAAATCAGGGAGGGGTGTCAAAGCCTGGGTCCTACCACTCAGTTTCCATGCGAATTAGGTGCCAAGCCCCTTGGTGTATTTAACTAAACAGCTCTTTAGCTCAAGCCCTTGGAAGAAAAATTCAGGGCGTTTTCAGACAGCCAAAGTAATGTGCACTAGTTTGAAATAAGTACGGTGTTAGTGCAGACTAACAAACATAGAGATGCCTTTTAGACGGACAATGTAGTGCAGACTAATGACTCAGAAAATAATTGTAATCTACCAAACAAGGACATCAGTGCAGAGTACTTTAAGTACGGTTCTTATAAAACCAAGTGGTTGGGGTTTTATAAGAACCGTACTTATCTCTTAGTCCGCACTAATAAGTGCCGTTGACAGCGTTCAGACGGACAAACTAGTCCGCGCTAGATTCAGTTAGTGTGGACAAACTGTCCGTGTGAAAATGCCCTCAGTGTTTTGTTCTGCAGACTGAGAAAGCTCTCACTCCAGTTCTTGAATACTTTATGGAGACCTCCAGTGAAAAACAGAGAAGATGAGGCTTGACATTTATCTTTCTGAGGTAATAAAAAAAACAACAGGCCAAAAAGCAAAAGCAAGAAAGGACTCAAATCCGTTTGTCTCCTTCACTGTTTTGATGCATGCAACATTCCTCACTCCCTACCATCCTCCCCTACTGAAATTTGCACTCAGGCAGCTACCGGGATGTCCCCAGGTGTCTGACAGATGCACCACGCACCTAGTGAGGAATCAAGATATATAACCACCTGCTTCCCTGGCGAGTGCCCACATGCGCCTTTTTGGCAAGAATGTGCATTGCTAAATGAGCTACTGGCTCTCATGGGCTGCTGCTAAGACACTTGGCCCACATTTTCAAGGACTTTAACATTTTGGGTGCTTTGGTTTGTGGACCCCTTAAAGGGGATTAATTTTCAGAGCATGAGTTGCTCTGCTCATCACTTTAGGTCCTGGCTGCTAATGCATCTCAGGTGGGCACCAAAGTTCACTAGTCATCATGGCTGACAATGTCAAGCACCTTGGATGCAGGGCAGCCGTCCCTTCATTTCCTAGCATGCACTGGCTCTGCTGCTGACCCCACACAAGCCAAAGAAATAGGTCTCGTTCACAAAACACCCTTCCAGCTTGAAAGTGCTCCACTCATTCCTTGATTGGTGTTTACCTTGCCCACTAGCAATGCATTCACAGCTGCTGATTCCCCTGCATCTCAATGCCCCCGCCACCCCCCGTATCAGGTGGTAGAGAACAAGGAATCATGAAGGAGCGCAGGACATGGCAAGGATTTCACAGAACACTCAGGATGTGGGTTTGGGAAACTACCCACTCTGGAAAAATGTTGTGTGAATGAGCCTAGAGTAGAGAGGGTGTTTTCATTGGTCTCAGACATTGTTTACATTAGACATGTAACTCCCTTTCTGTACAGAACTTCTTTTGCCTTAAACTGGCTTAAGCAGTAATGTAAAACCAGAGGAATGCAACACAAAGGCACATGGGTAGAATTAGAAGATATACTGAGAGGCAATGGGACCTATCCTAGCTTCTCTCTTACAACTCTCTTTCCAGTATTATATGATCACCTCCGTCTTGCAGTACCCCTAGAAGGCAGGGCTCTTATGCCCCTTGTACTGATAGGGAAACAAGCACAGAGGGACTAAGATTTTCAAAGACTCAGTAACTTCATCACCAAATTCCTGTTAAAGTTCAATGGGAGATAGCCACTCAAGTACCATTTTTGCTTTTAAAGATCTACCCCTAAAGCGAATTGCTGAGCATCAGTACAGTCAGACAAGTAGAGAACTGAAACTGTGAGTGTTAACACGAGACGTTACCCCACGTTTGCCCCCATTAGTCCCAGATTCACCTGCTCATGTGTCACAGGGCAGCCAGATGCTTGCTTCAGTGCCACCTGGGTGCCATTCGAACCCAGGACCTAAGAACATAAGTTCATACCAGGTAAAACCAAGGTTCCATCCAACCCAGCATCCTGTCTCTGACAGCAACTTAATTTGTTCGAGAGATGTGCACAACAGGGATCTAGAGTGATCTATCCCTTTGGTCACTCCCAGCCCAGAAAGTCAGAGGTCTTGTACACTGACCATCTTGACTAATAGCTTTTTATGACCCTATCTTCTCAGAACTTAGCCATTCCTTTTCTGAACCCAGTTATGCCACTGACCTTCACAACATCCTTTGGAAACATGTTCCACAGGTTAATTGTACATTGGGTGAACAAATACTTCCTTTTATTTGTTTTAAACCTGCTACCACTTAATTTCAGAATGTATCCTGTAGCTAGTATTATATTTACTTATTTAAATGTATATTCCACCCTGTCCCTAGAACTCTGGACAGGTTACAATAAAAATATATTAAAAATATACAGGCATAAAACCAGTTAAAAAATCCCAACTCAATCTCCTCACTCCTTTGAGATGGAATAAATAGCAGCTCCCTATTTACATGCTCTGCACCACTCATGAATTTGTTAACTAACATATCCCACCTCAGCTGAAGAGCTTCTCTAAGCTGAAGAGCCTTAACCTATTGAGCCTTTCCTTACATACAAGCTATTCCATGCCTTTGTTTTTGTTACCCTTCTCTGCACCTTTTCCATTTTTACTATGTCCTTTTTGAGATGAGGAGACCAGAACTGCACACAATACCTAAGGCATGGGCACACCATGGATTTATATATAGATGCACACCAAGCTGATGTTTTCAATTAACTATCTACAATGACGCCAAGATCTTTTTTCTGAGCAGTATCACCTAATTCAGAACTCAAACATTGTGTATGTATAATTAGGGAAAAATTCTTATGTGCATCACTTTGCATATGTCAACACTGAATTCCATCTGCCATTTTACTGTCCAGTCTCCCAGATGTGTGGGATCCTTCTGTAACTCTCCGCAGTCTGCTTGGGACCTACCTATCTTAAACAGCTTTGTGTTAGCTGCACATTTGGCCACCTCACTCTTCACCCCCTTTTCCAGACCTTTCATGAATATGTTAAATAGCACTGGTCCCAGTACAGGTCCCTGAGGCAACATGCTATTTACATCTCTGTATTGTAAAAACTGACCATTGATTCCTACCCTTTCCCCCCTATCTTTTAACTAATTACCAATCCATGAGGGAGCCTTGCTTCTTATCCCATGACTACTTAGTTTTCTCCAAAGTCTGTGATGATTTTGGCTTTTCAAGGGACCTTATCAAATGCTTTCTGAGAATCCAAAATACAATGTTAACTTGATTTGCAGATGTGCTGAGCACTGACCGTTCCCAATGAATTCAGCAGAATCTGTAGATGCAGCACTTTACCAAGCCAAGTACCAGATTATGTCTGAACTGAAGACCCTGGGAGCAATCCACACACACACCATTAATGTCAATGACATAACTCCCATTGACTTGAATGGTAAAGGATTGTTCTGCCTGTGTGATTTTTAACTTCTTTTCATTCTCATTAATTATTTACAGGGGTGCTGAGTGTGAAGGGCAGGTACTTGCCCTCCCCGCCCCCCTGCTCCTTTACTGTGGCACCAAGAATTGAAACTGGGGCTGTGATTTTAATCACTTTATAAACGTTTGTTTGTGTAATTTAGAGTGAGGATGCCCCTTCCTCCCATCTGCCTGTGCCATCTGCTCCCTTCGCTATTCCTAAACAATCCTGGGCTTTGTAGATTGATTGAGTCAGTGCAGAAATGTAGGGAAACTTGATGTGGATTGCACCTTGTTATAGGAAGCATCTGTCTGTACAGGCACCTTTTCCTGGTCTCTGATCTATATGCAACGTATAGCAAAATGTGCTTCACTCAGAGCCCTATAACCCCCACTCAATTTAGGGCACAGTGACCTCCATACTACTTGCACAGAAGAGCACTGGCCATCTGGAGGGCTTGGCCATTCTAGACACAAACCAACCCACAGCTCAGGTTAAAAGCATGTCAAAAATGTCCTCCTCCAGGTGAACAACGATTCCCTCTAGGTTATTGCAAAGGAAAGAGCTACAGCAACTTCCTTTTCTTCTTGTGCTCCACTGTCACAGAAGATAAAACAAGAGGAAATTGGCTTAAATTGCAGCAAAGGAGATTTCCATTAAATATTAAGAAAAGCTTCCAAACTGTAAAAACAGTTGGACAATGGAATAAGTTGCCCAGGGAGGATGTTTTAAAAAACTAGCCAGACAAGCATCTGTCTGTGATGCTGTAGGTCAGGAGTGGGGAATCTTTGCCCTCCAGGGGACCACTTTGAAAATTAGCAAAAGCTCCACAGGGTGGATAGGAGTTGGGGTTGGGGATGCCTAAGGGGTTTGCTCAGGATGGGGGAAGGAAGATGGTCCAGATCATGGATTTATTTATTGATTGATTGATTTATTTTTATTTTTATCCCACCCTGTCCCTGAAGGCTCAGGGTGGCTAACAACATGACAAAACACACACATTACAAAAGATAACACAAACACACCCTCGGACTACATAAAATACACATACCCACCTCCCCCAAATCCTAACACTGTCTGTTAAATGTCTGGCCAAATAAATAGGTCTGTCACAGCCTCTGGAAGATGCTCAGTGTAGGGCTTAGGCAAACCTTTAAGTGAAGAGGGTTCTAAAGACATGGAGCAGTCACCAAGAATGCCTCTTTGTGTGCCTGGGTTGAAGAGACCTGGGCCAATGATAGAACTTGCAGGAGACGGTTCTTAGCCAGTCTTAGAGGCTGCGGAACACCATAAGGAGGGAAGTGCTTAGATACGTAGGAACAGGCCATTTAGGGCTTTATAGGTTGAAACCAGCACCTTGAATTGTGCCTAACAGTCAGAGCAGACTCTGGAGCTCTGGTGTAATGTGCTCCTGGTGACGCACCCCCTGTCAAGAGGAGAGCCACCACCTGCACCAGCTACAACCCGCAAACAGTCTCTAAGCACAGCACCACACAGAACGCAATGCAGTAGTCTACCCTCAGGGTAATGAAACCATGGATGGCTGTGGCCAGGTCCCCATCTGAAGAAAAGGTCACAGTCTTCTCACCAGATGGAGTTGATGAAAAGCACTCCTAGCCACGACCAAGACTTGGTGTTCCAGCAGCAGCTCAGGATCCAGAAGCACCTCAAGGCTGCGAACCTGACTAGCCACAGGAGGCTGTATCCCATCAATGGGTGTCCCAGCCCTCCACCCCCTCGAGGTCACAGCGCTGGCCAACCATCATCACTTCGGTCTTGTCTGGATTAATTCAGCCATGCCCATCCATGAGTTGCATGCCCTCATCTCCACTCCCTTTCCCTGATCTCGACGCTTGATGGTTTTGTGGCTTGAGGGCTGACCTGGGGCCAAATAAAAACAACTGCAGACTGGATTTGACCACTGGGCCATAGGTTCCCCACCCCTGCTGTAGGTATAGGGCATCCTGACTTAGAGGAGAGGGTTGGATGGCCCTTAAGGTTCCTTCCAACCATACAAGTATGGCCGCTTGTAGACGAGCGGGTCGCCATTGCGCGACCCGCTCATGCAATATTTCAAAATCCCGCAACACGGGATTACACGTGACGGCTGTAGGTGATCATGCGCATGGAAGGCAGTCATGCATTATTTGCTGACCGTGAATTAGATACCTCACAATCGAGGTCGCGCAATGGCGACCCACTTGTCTAAAAGCGGCCTATATGATTCTTCTTGGCAATTTCTCATTTATCTGATGTATGCACGGACCATTCCCCTCCATTCCTAACTGTCCTGTGCCAGTTCTTCTCCCATACCCTATTTCTCCATGTTGTCCTTTCTCACGCCGTGGCTCCATCTAATCTCCCTCTTTGTGGTCTTGCCACATTTCCACCTGTTTTTTTGTGCTCTCTTACAAACAGAGCCGTGGCCCCCACTCCTCATTCCATGGTTAGCAGCTGTCAGAATCTGGCCAGAGCAGAAGCATGTGCTTAGCTAGGCCTGTCCTAAGTTAACATGACTGCAGGGGTGTAGCCATCCTAGGGACAGGAAGGACATTTGTCCTGTGGTCCAAGCTGGGGGGGATGGAGGCCACAAATCCTGTCCGGTTGCAGCGTGACCGGGTCGAGACTGAGCTGAGTGGAGGCAGAAGCGACTGCAGTGTGTGATGCACATGAGACCAACCCAGTGGGTGACACAGGACGGGGCAAGCACCGGCAACAGCGACAGCACGAGGCAGGCAGCACAGCCGCAGTCTCCAGGACTCAGGCACAGCAAGCAGAGGGAGGGAGTGTCTCTGGAGTTGGAACAGCAGATATAAGTTGATAGTTTTCCTCCTCAATAAGGACAGGAGTCCATTTCTTGCACCTGGGCTCATTGCAACCTAGCTACGCCCTGGCATGACTACATGGATTCCAAGCTGTCCATGTATTTTCCTCATATTGTTGTGTAAAGAGCAAAGAACAACACACACTGGAATTTAGAAACCATAATCACAGAAGTATACGCTGGTGCAGCTGCACTGCCTGTGCGTATTATAGCTACACCCTTGGTGAAACGCAGGCCACTTTCAGGCATTCCCCCCTCCCCCCACCGTGCTTATTCTGGCTGCCGGGAGGAATGTGCAGCCAGGATATGCACGGGGATCGGACGGTCTGAAATCCCCCCTCCCGCGCGACTTTGCTGGCAGACACGCACAGGGATGCAGAGCAGGAAATGGAGCTCTGCATCCCTGTGTATGTCTGCCGACAAAGCCGTGGGGGGCGGCTGTCAGACCAGCCAATCCCTGCGCATATTCTGGCTGCGCATTCCCCTCCCCGCAGCCAGAATATGCGTACAGGGGGGGTGGGGGGTGTCTGAAAGTGGCTTTAGTCTAGCCTCGAGGTAATGAAAACATGGATGACTGTGGCCAGGTACCCTGGTGCCACTTCCTGTGCCTATTATAGCTACACCCTTGGTGAAACATTGGGCAACTGAGCACCCCTAGAAGCCAGTAGACAGCGGCCCAGAAAGGGGACTGGGTACTTGGGTAGAGGCCTGGGGGATAGATGAATTGAATCTGGACTAGCCTTGGAGATGATTCTGAGTTACAAGTGGAGGGGTTGATCCTGAAAACGTACCTCAGAAACTGATCCTGAAAAGATTTGGCAGAAGCAGGTAATCTATTACAGTACGGTAGAGTCTTGGGTTGCAAAGCTGATCTAATAACTTCCCTTTCATTTTCTGGGCATTGTCGGTTTTTTTATTACTCTTTATTGTTGGGAGCTATTATTCTTCTGGTTTCCTCCCCTGGGGGTAGGTGGGAGATTAAGAGCACTGGAAGAAAATACACTTTTTACAGGACCTGTTATTAGACAGAGGCAATTGTTGGCCCAGGATGATGTGAAGGCCAAGCCAGGGCTTAACACGTATTCAAAAAACAGACTGGTTATTTCTATACTACCAAATTTTGGGGAAAGGGCTATAAATCCTCTTTTCTTTGTTTAAGACTGTATATAACTATTGGGGATTAGGATGAGAATTTCGCAGGGGGTAGATTATTCCACATCTGCCTGCTTCAGGGATCTCATGCCTTTCTCAGAAGCCATCCTTGTCCCAGTCTCCTGATCTGACAATGTTCCTTCCTTTTTTGCTCCACCAGTTTCCGTTCTTCCCATAATCCTTTGCTGCCACTTGCTCCCATTACACTTCTGGAGCTTGCACTTCCTCTTGGGTGACTCACATGATGTGTTGCTGAGGAACATAGAATTATAAAATTGTAGGGCTAGAAAGAACCTCAAGGGTCATCTAATCCAGTGCCCTCCCACTCTTTATGCCCAGTACAGTTTGGTGAGGTGCAGGACTCCTAGCAGACCTGATGGATGTCTGAAGAGCCTTGTTTTCTTTTAAGCCGGGGGACGGAGAGCCTTTTCCCTCCCATGGGCCATTTTGAAAATGAGCACTGGCTCCGTGGGCCAGATAGAGTTGGAGGTGAGCGGCTTGAAAGGTGTGTTCGGGATGGAGGAAGGAAGGAAGGGGAAGGTTCAGATTATAGATCTATGCCACGGACCCATCTCCTATCCTTGAGTGCCTGCCCTCAGCACCTCTCCTTTCCCCAAGCTCACTCTTTCAGTGCTTGAGGGTCGGGATTGCGTCCATGGACCAGAATGAGGACTCTCTGGGTCTGCTCCAGAGTAAATGGCATATGGATTGCAGCCTGCTTTGTTCTAAGGCTCTTTTAGCGGTAGTCCTAATCCTGGCAGAGCATGTACCAGCTACCTCCCCAGCCCCCAGCATTCTTAGGATGCCACAGTCTTTGACCATGTGAGTGACCGTGGGAGCAGTGTAGGGAGTGAGATCAGATAGGGAATGAGGTTGCTGGCTGAGAGTCTGCGTGGGGTGTCAGCAAGGCAGGGTTATGTCCCAGCCCCTTGCCCTCCTCCATTGTGTGCTTGACTCTGGTTGTATTGTGGTGGGTGCCCAGATGGCAGCGTGGGTTGGCATGCTTGTGAGCACAGCCTTTCTGTACGCTGGGAGAGAGGAGGAGAGAACTGGCAGGCGGTGACAAGAAAGCAAAGGGCAAGGGTGACGCTAACTTCCTTTTTCTTCCCATTAGACACATCCTCTGTAGCCCCCACCACCCAATTATTAAAATGGTTCCTGGATGCCTCCCAGCAGCAGTTCTGCCTGGGACTGATGGGGGAAGGATAGTCCTAGCAAACAGCACGCTTCATGTGCCCAGACTGCAGGGGGAGCCGAGGGGGAGAGAAACTCCCTGGCCTATTTGAAATCATTGCAGCTCTGCCGGCACTCTGCTCCCTAGGAACCCCAGCACTGCAGCCACTGTTGTGCATTGGCTTTGATAGTGGGTGTGCAATGCGTGCCACATGGATGTACATGTACTAGTGAAGCAGGAGTGGGAGCTCTTGCTGCACCCAGCTGTGCATCCAGCAGGGCACTAGCTTGGGGGAGATGTTGCTCGGACCTCACAGAAGTCACTTAATCCCACAGCTCCTGGCAACTGACTTCTGTGCTGCTGGGGTGGGCCTTGGGGAGGGGGGATTCTGGAGCAGTTGCTACGGTAGCCTAATATTTCAGGGGGAGAATCTTTCTTTCAGGACCTGATCGGGAAAACTCTCCCCCTTTACCCCAGTGATTGCACCAGCCAAGGGGAAGCTGTAAGGAGTATAATTATCCAAGCAGTGGTGAGGGAGACAGCCCATTGCTGCTGGGTAAGTCCTTTCAGGACTAAGCCCATGCTTGGCCCGCACCCTGCCACTAATCACCAGAGGCCCATTGAGGAGGAGGGTGTATTAGCCCTGAGGGAAGGTATTAGCCCAGGTGGGGCTAGTTAGCCCAAGGTTACCAGTCCCTCACTAACATGTCTGCCCTATTTTCTCGCCTTTTCTTTCCCTCCTC
>QEPC01007988.1:1881088-1925659 GCA_003113815.1 Sphenodon punctatus
TATTTATTTTTATACCACCAGCTTTATTGATATGTTTTATGATTGTATTTTAAATGTTTTTAAATGTTTTTTATTGTTGTTAACCGCCCCGAGCTGCTGTGCAGGATGGGGCGGTATAGAAATCTAATAAATGAATGAATGAATGAATAAATTTTGGAGTCTAAGCCTCCAAGCCAGGCCCAAAGGGTCCATTGATCTGTTTGATGTAACTGGGCTACTGCTTGTTTAATTCAAGCAGTTTGATCTAGAATAGAGCCAGAGTTGTCTGGGATATAATCACAGCATTCTTTCTTAATTAAAGCATATACACCCCCTTTGCTGGCTAGGATAAAGTCTAGGGCTATTCAGTGTTGTAAAACCATATGCCTGATATTACCCATTTCATAGACTATGTCCTTAAAGCCTAGGGATGTTGCATTAGCAACTTTTTCTACTACTCCAGACATGCGCTGTATTTCTCGCATAGAGAAGGCAACTCCAATGGCAGGTATTGTGATACCCCAATATCTTTGGGCCTCAGTGATCTCCCTTTGGTTGTTCAATTTACCTTGAGGGAGGGAAGACAGGTGTCGAATGGCAGGGACAATGGCTTCAATAAAACACGATTCCTCCCACCAAGGGGCAATTTCTTATAGGCCTTGTTTTTACAAATGAAATGGTGTCCAAACAGGGCAATGTGTTCAGTCATATAGGACAAGGACTGCATAATGTGAAGTCCATAATAGCTGGAATTCACGGAAGGAGCTTCCATTTAAAGCCATATATCCAGTGGAATTTATGGTGAATGTGTATGTCACGAAGGAACATAGTCACACACGTGTAACATGGGCCTACATGTAGACTACAAGTCTGGTAAATATGTAAAGCAGAAGGTTCCATATGTATGTAATATTACAGTTGAGAATGGTAAGGCCCAGATCAGAGCTGTGACACGTGACCAAGCCCCAGGAAATGGAAAGATAGTTTGTTGATTTGCCCAGACAGAGACATTTATATGCTAATGCAGGCAGCCATTGCCTACATGCAAAAGACGCAGAAAGCAGATAGCAACAACAAAAGGCATTCTAGAAGCCTCAAGAAGATACAAGGAGTTTCCTCCTGGGGATATAAGGAGTTGTACCCCAGAGCGGGGAGTGACTATCAGGAACTCACTCACCATCTTGCAGCCAGCAAGGCTAGAAACCATGAACTAAGAGACAAGACTTTGCTCTCTAGCAACTCTAAGGCAGAAGGCCCAGTCGCTTACATCAAGGACTGAGAGGAACTTCTGGACCTTTGTAGGATAAGATGCTTATTTAGGAACTCAACCAGTATAGATCAGGAATGCATTATATTTACCTTTGATTTCTAGTAACCACTCTGTATCAACAATCTTGCTTATGTAATCAATAAATTTACTACTTATCTTTATGAAGTGTCTGTGTCTAACATTGGAACACAAGTGAGCAACAAGAGTTCTCAAGCTCTTGCAAACCCAGAGAGTAAAGAGTCTGTAAACGGGAAGGATCAGGCCCTTAAGTGACAAATGAGTTGTCCCTGCGGCAGGCTTGAATCAGCCAGAGAGAGAAAACTGATCCAAGTGGGCTGTACGCAAGGGAAACTGAGTCACTCAAACCCGGTAAAGTGGGGGTGCGGACCTCCAACCCGTGACAGTGTAGTTACAAATGCTGTATCCTACCTTCCTTGTGTGCATATCTTCCCCACATAGACCTGTTGGATTGAAAACAATATTCTCCTTGTACTTCCATAGCTAAATGGATGTAATTGGTATTATTGTGACCTATGTTAGCCCATGTTAGTTCTGTGCCTAGAAATGGAGTGGTCACCCCTTTCACTATCTGAGAGGCATTTAACACTATGGGAACAAAAATATCTTTCAAAGCATAAGGGTAAATGGACCCAAATTTAACATTTAAACACAATTTTTTTTTACAGATATTCAATTATAACAAAAAAACGTTAACACTGTGCACTAGGCATTTATTATTAGTGTGTATGTGTCCGTGTATTAGTGTGTCAGTGTGCAAAGTTTTTTTTGATTTTTTTTCTTCTCGGGTAGGTCAGAATGCAACAATAGAGGCAATGATGATGCAGACCTCTAAGAAAATAAAGAGCTAAATTCTGTAGGAAAATCGTCTAAGAGTCTTTTCCTCTACTTTTGAGGCAGTAGTGGTGACACATCTTGGTTTGTAGTTGCAAATCCTCTTCTCTTGTCCCCACAACCCCCAAAGAAGACACGGACACCTTGAATGGGTTTAAACTGCCACACTCTTTATTGATAACCAAAAAGGGGGAAGGGGTAGCCCTCCCACTTCCCCCTTTAAACTGGGGTCCTATCTATCTCCTGTTCCTAACTGTTACAGGAGGTTCCCCACCCAACACCTGGTAGTGCCGGCACTAACTGGTCTGCCTGTTGCCCCTTCTTTCCACCTCTTTGGGTTAAGCCCGAGGGGAATCCTCCTGTGCCCTAACTTCCCCAACTTTGTTAACTTACCCTCTACCCCGACCATTGAGTTTCCCCCGGGCCAGAGCGGGTTACTCATACCTCCCCCTTTTTCCCCTCAGGGCGGGGTTTAAACAACAACGAGGGTGAGGACACGGTAACCTACTGTTTGGTACATGGTCCGCCCAGCGGGTCCGGCCGTTCGCCTCTCACCCTTGGGCTGACCATACAGTGGGCCGCACTGAGCGGCTATGCATGGCCTATGCCCATCTCTTAAGGAGATGTTTCTATTCAATACTATGCTACCAACTACAACATCTAACAATTGGCCTGAAGTCAGCCTACCGCCACCAGAACTGCCAGCTTTGCTTGGCTGGTTCACCGCCAACAATTCAACTTTCCAAGATTTCTTTTAGGCTGCACTTCAGGGCCCCGAGATATAAATTGCATCCAGCATCCGATAGATGGACCCCATCACTCCTGAATAATTGATCTCTGTTATAACTAATCTCCTTCTGACAGATGACAAACCCTCCTGCCCTTTGCAGCTAAGCCCCAATTTCCCCATTTGCTCTTTTCCTGCCCGGGCGCTGAGCATTACTCCACGCTCTCCTCTGTAGCATTTCTGACCATACTAGTGTGCACCCCTGAAATTGCTCTTGAACCATTCGTAAATCAGCCTTTGCCCTCTTCGTCAGCCACAGCCCTGTACACCTAGGGAGACTGTTTTCCCCTAGATGAACCACAATCACCATTGGTTCTGGGAATTTCTCTCTTGCCGTGGTCAGCGTTGGGAGCAATTGCTCCCACAGCATTCCGCACCTACCCAGCCAGATTATATCTGTGCGGTCACCTAGGACCAGCTGGGTGCCCCACCCGCTGCGTGCGGCCATCTTCCCTGCCCAATGTATGATGCTGTGGCCGATGATCCACACCACCTTCCGTCCCTGCAGAGTCGACACGTCTGGAAGAAAAATCAGAGTTATGCTGTTGCCCCGGTGTTCTCACGTGCCCCCACTTCCTTGGTTCGGTACTCCTAACATACCGGCAATATGTGCCAGACCGCCACCTCCCTATTAGTTGTATTTGTTTCCCAGGCAGCCCTAAGCTTGCAGGAACTGATGCCACCCCTATCCTGAAGGAGTGGGCGGTGTAGCAAACCAGGTCGAGGTCGACTTCCCTAACACAATAAGGACTGCCCCAAATTGATATCGTGTCAGTGGTGTACCATCCCTGTGGAGAAACAATGGGCCCTCTGCCTTTGGGCGGGATGCTAAATACTGTTTCATTGCTTCCACTGGGCACGTACGGTCGTCCTCCGAAGGGCAAAGCCTCACAAACCATCCCCTTCCCTTCTGGTCAGTCTTTGACCTTTGTAAATGTAACAGTAGGGTTCTTCCCTACCAGTCCACATCATGGATCTGCAGGGCCGCACCCGACCTGTCCGCCCTGGACTGAGGGACTATCTCGCTGATCCGGAAGGCCCCGAATAGTGCTACACGGAATAAGGTCATAAAAATCACTACTTCCCTGCTCAAGTGACACATGATCTGTAACACCTGACTAATACTATGAAGCAGCTGGGGCGTAATAGGGGCCCTGGGGCCCCGGTGTTTGGGGGATACGCCTGGTCCAGCTCTCCTTTAAACGGCTCATAAAAAAGCCATTATCAGGAGAGGGGTAACCAGCCAGATGGCTCATAAAAGAGATGGCCACTACATTTCCCGCTATTGTCCCAGGTGCCAAACCTTGTTGCCTGAGCTGGAGCGCAAATTGCAGTATATGTCCCTCAGGGATGGGGAAGCCGAGTTCCCAACCTTTCCCTGACCTGTATTCCTGGAATTCTGTGAATGCCGATTCATAAGCCCGCCTGGTTCTGGGCGCGAGGGATCCCTGCACTGCCTTATATAAATTTATAATCCAAGGCTCCACATGTCTCTCGGGAATGGCTCGGGGTCCTCCCTGGCATCTGTTTCTAGCTGGCGAAAACCATCTGTCTGAAATCGAGAAAGGGCATCGGCTATGCCGTTATCAATCCCGGGCATGTGCCTGGCCACGAACAAAATGTTTGCCCGTAGGCACTTGAGAACAAAGTGCCGAACCAGCTGCATAACCCTTTCCGATTTCGAGGACAGTTTGTTAACGACGTGAACGACAGCCATGTTATCACATCAGAATAAGACCCTCCTATTGGCAAATTCCGCCTCTCACAGTTCTACCGCCACCACTATGGGGAAGAACTCTAGGAATGTTAAGTTGCAGGTTAGGCCCTGTGCCTCCCATGCCTCCGACCACGGGGCTGCGCACCATTTTCCTCTGAAGTAGACCCCAAAACCGTGGCATCCTGCCATGTTGGAGCAAATCTGGAGCTCCGCTTCCAAGAGGAGTCGCCGCCACCAGAAGCTCACTCCATTATAGTCCTGGAGGAAGGCCTCCCAGGTTGCCAAATCCTCCCGCATCACCTTAGTCACTCGGATATGGTGGTGTGAGGGCTGGTCGCTTCCTATTTGGGTGTATAAACGAGACATGAATGCCCTCCCCGGTGCGATGACTCGGCAGGCGAAGTTAAGGCTGCCCGTAAGGGACTGCAACTGTCTAATTGTTACCTTCGGGGCTCCTGCTACTGCTGCTACCATTTCTCTAAGGGCTCGGAGCTTGTCATCTGGCAATCTGGACACGGAGCATTCGGTGTCCAGCTCTATGCCAAGATAGGTCTATTTAGTCATTGGTCCCTCCGTTTTTTCAGGCGCCAACGGTGCTCCCAACTCTTTGGCCACATCCTGAAATGCGCACATTCCCTGCACGCATTCAGAGGTCCTCACCCTTCCCACGAAGAGGAAATTCTCTAAATAGTGCGTGATCGAGCTCCGCCCCGTGCGTTGGTGCGTGATCCACTCAAGGATAGTGCTGAACTTTTTGAAGGCCGTACGTGAGATGGAACATTCCATGGGCATTGCCTTGTCAAAGTAAAACTTACCCCGGAACTGCATGCCCAAGAGCTCGAAGTCCTTGGGATGCACAGGCAGAAGTCAAAACACAGACTTGATATTGCACTTCGCGATATCGCACTTCGCAGGCATGCACCATTTCGACCGCCGAGTCAAATGATGCATACCTTACTGAGCACAGATCAGGTGGGATCACATCATTCACTGACTCCCCCTTGGCGTGGGACAAGTGGTGAATCATGCAAAACTACCCCGGGGTCTTCTTTGGCACTATGCCCAGGGGGGATATCCGCAGAGTGGGGANGCGGTCACCTAGGACCAGCTGGGTGCCCCACCCGCTGCGTGCGGCCATCTTCCCTGCCCAATGTATGATGCTGTGGCCGATGATCCACACCACCTTCCGTCCCTGCAGAGTCGACACGTCTGGAAGAAAAATCAGAGTTATGCTGTTGCCCCGGTGTTCTCACGTGCCCCCACTTCCTTGGTTCGGTACTCCTAACATACCGGCAATATGTGCCAGACCGCCACCTCCCTATTAGTTGTATTTGTTTCCCAGGCAGCCCTAAGCTTGCAGGAACTGATGCCACCCCTATCCTGAAGGAGTGGGCGGTGTAGCAAACCAGGTCGAGGTCGACTTCCCTAACACAATAAGGACTGCCCCAAATTGATATCGTGTCAGTGGTGTACCATCCCTGTGGAGAAACAATGGGCCCTCTGCCTTTGGGCGGGATGCTAAATACTGTTTCATTGCTTCCACTGGGCACGTACGGTCGTCCTCCGAAGGGCAAAGCCTCACAAACCATCCCCTTCCCTTCTGGTCAGTCTTTGACCTTTGTAAATGTAACAGTAGGGTTCTTCCCTACCAGTCCACATCATGGATCTGCAGGGCCGCACCCGACCTGTCCGCCCTGGACTGAGGGACTATCTCGCTGATCCGGAAGGCCCCGAATAGTGCTACACGGAATAAGGTCATAAAAATCACTACTTCCCTGCTCAAGTGACACATGATCTGTAACACCTGACTAATACTATGAAGCAGCTGGGGCGTAATAGGGGCCCTGGGGCCCCGGTGTTTGGGGGATACGCCTGGACCAGCTCTCCTTTAAACGGCTCATAAAAAAGCCATTATCAGGAGAGGGGTAACCAGCCAGATGGCTCATAAAAGAGATGGCCACTACATTTCCCGCTATTGTCCCAGGTGCCAAACCTTGTTGCCTGAGCTGGAGCGCAAATTGCAGTATATGTCCCTCAGGGATGGGGAAGCCGAGTTCCCAACCTTTCCCTGACCTGTATTCCTGGAATTCTGTGAATGCCGATTCATAAGCCCGCCTGGTTCTGGGCGCGAGGGATCCCTGCACTGCCTTATATAAATTTATAATCCAAGGCTCCACATGTCTCTCGGGAATGGCTCGGGGTCCTCCCTGGCATCTGTTTCTAGCTGGCGAAAACCATCTGTCTGAAATCGAGAAAGGGCATCGGCTATGCCGTTATCAATCCCGGGCATGTGCCTGGCCACGAACAAAATGTTTGCCCGTAGGCACTTGAGAACAAAGTGCCGAACCAGCTGCATAACCCTTTCCGATTTCGAGGACAGTTTGTTAACGACGTGAACGACAGCCATGTTATCACATCAGAATAAGACCCTCCTATTGGCAAATTCCGCCTCTCACAGTTCTACCGCCACCACTATGGGGAAGAACTCTAGGAATGTTAAGTTGCAGGTTAGGCCCTGTGCCTCCCATGCCTCCGACCACGGGGCTGCGCACCATTTTCCTCTGAAGTAGACCCCAAAACCGTGGCATCCTGCCATGTTGGAGCAAATCTGGAGCTCCGCTTCCAAGAGGAGTCGCCGCCACCAGAAGCTCACTCCATTATAGTCCTGGAGGAAGGCCTCCCAGGTTGCCAAATCCTCCCGCATCACCTTAGTCACTCGGATATGGTGGTGTGAGGGCTGGTCGCTTCCTATTTGGGTGTATAAACGAGACATGAATGCCCTCCCCGGTGCGATGACTCGGCAGGCGAAGTTAAGGCTGCCCGTAAGGGACTGCAACTGTCTAATTGTTACCTTCGGGGCTCCTGCTACTGCTGCTACCATTTCTCTAAGGGCTCGGAGCTTGTCATCTGGCAATCTGGACACGGAGCATTCGGTGTCCAGCTCTATGCCAAGATAGGTCTATTTAGTCATTGGTCCCTCCGTTTTTTCAGGCGCCAACGGTGCTCCCAACTCTTTGGCCACATCCTGAAATGCGCACATTCCCTGCACGCATTCAGAGGTCCTCACCCTTCCCACGAAGAGGAAATTCTCTAAATAGTGCGTGATCGAGCTCCGCCCCGTGCGTTGGTGCGTGATCCACTCAAGGATAGTGCTGAACTTTTTGAAGGCCGTACGTGAGATGGAACATTCCATGGGCATTGCCTTGTCAAAGTAAAACTTACCCCGGAACTGCATGCCCAAGAGCTCGAAGTCCTTGGGATGCACAGGCAGAAGTCAAAACACAGACTTGATATTGCACTTCGCGATATCGCACTTCGCAGGCATGCACCATTTCGACCGCCGAGTCAAATGATGCATACCTTACTGAGCACAGATCAGGTGGGATCACATCATTCACTGACTCCCCCTTGGCGTGGGACAAGTGGTGAATCATGCAAAACTACCCCGGGGTCTTCTTTGGCACTATGCCCAGGGGGGATATCCGCAGAGTGGGGATAGGCAATTCATCGAACGGGCCCTGAATCCTCCCTTCCCTGACTTCCTTATAGAGTTTTTGTTGAACCAAATGCTTGTTCCCTATTGCAGACTTCAAATTCTTAGCCCCCAGATAACGGGGGCCCTCAGTCGGGATCCTGAAACCCTGTCTAAATCCTTCTACAACGTAGTCAGCGGTCTGGCGGTAGGGGTAGTCTCCTTGGCCACAGCACCGCTTTGCCAAACCCGTACAGTACCTATCTGCTCTCCATACCTGTGCTGCCGATTTGTACCCATAGGCTGGGCAATGTTCGCAGCCACCGCCATGGCACTACATGCCCCACCCCACAGAGAAACCACCCCATTCGCAACCTGACTGTTGCTGATTCCAGCCCCACTCCCCCTACGTACGTGTGCCTACCGGGTGTCATTCTTCCTGTCCCCTGCTGGCCCTCCCCCCCACTGGTCGCCGTCCCCCTCCCACCATCCTTTGTCGACCTGCTCACCTTCTAGCGGTTCAAGCTCGTGCTGGGGCCTCGGACCCACAGTGTCTCTGCTGGGCCGCCTCTAAGCTATCCATCAGCACCTGCATGCCTTGTTGGAGAGCATTGATTTGCGCCTGGTAGTTGGGTGGCTATTCCTCCCTCCGCCTGCTGGGCCCTGGCTCTTTGTCCCTGTAATGAGATGGGAGGGCCTGCCGCCGCCCACTTCCCTGGCGACGCGTGCCCTCCCAGCTGCCCGGGGTCAAAACCCCCACAACATCACTCATTGTAGCCGCCTGCAGGCCACCCTCGCGATCAGTGGCCTGCCTATGGTCCCCTTCCAGCTCCTCTATGTGGGCCTGATAGCCAGCTAGCTGGGCCTGCATGGCTTAGAGGACTGCCTCCTGGGTGGCACCACCCTGCTGCCCCCTTTTATCTTTAGCCCCTTTGGAAGGAGCCCCTGCGGCCCTCTTAGTCGGGGCTTTCTTTTGGCCCTTGCGCATGTGGGGCACCATATTTACACCCTGCTCCCTGTAATCCCTACCTTGTAGCTCTTGTTCCACGCTAGGTGTTAGTCTGACACAGGGGTTATCTTTCCACTGGTTTAGAAGCCCCCTCCCCTAATTTCGGGGCACACATCTGGGGGCAGGTCCGCAAGCCTGCTGGGTTGGGGCCCTTAGGAACAGGCCTGGGGGCAATTTGCTCAATGTATGTTGTGCGAGGGGGGTGCCCACCATCCCCCTACATGTACCCTCTGCCAGGTAAACCTCCTCCCCTGTATGCCCCCCCCTTGCCTGGCATCGCTTGAGGGAGGGGAAATCTCCACAGCCCCCTGGGGAAAGCCCCTCCGCTGCCCTCCCTCTCTCACCAGTTTGCTGGGGCCCCTGGAGGGAGAAAACCAACCCTCCTGTGCCACTGCCTAGCCACCTGCTTCGCGCCCCCACTGAGGTGTAGAGAGGGGGTGGTGGTAGTGCACGTGGGTAGGGGGCCTCGACAGGCCCTCTGTGTTATGTCCCCCAAAGGGTGCAGCCTGTAATTCTAACCCCCCCGCCTCGGTCCCGAGATGGGGGTACCCCGTGCACTACTAAAGGCCGCTCTGGCCCCGGCCAAACCCAGAGGGGACCCGATCCCACCTCCATGGCAGAGCAAGGCCACCTCACTCCCACCCAACTCCAAACTTATGCAGTGGGTCGGGGGCAAGTGGCCGGGTCCCGGCGCACCACCTCACCACGCGGCCTGAGAGCCGCTCCATCCCTGACCAGCGAAAAGTGCCCTAACCAAACTCCGGGGAGGAGGGGTGTTACAGTCCTGTCCCGCTCACCACCCAGCACTAGATCCGCTGCGGTTGGAGGCAAGTGGCTTGGTCCCTGCTGTGCCACCTTGCCGCACGTCCTTCTCCCTGCTTGCACCCAGCCGAATGAGGCGCAAAAGCAGGGAGCCTAAAATGGCACCTGGGAATCCCGACTCTCGCAAGAGTCCCGGGTGCCTTGAACTTTGGTTGCCAGGCAACCTCGGCTTCCCGTCTCTGTGCAGCGGCTGCTCCTACCCTCCTCGCCTCCTTTGTTCCTAGGAGGGAGGGGCACCGTCAAACCCCTGCCGCGACTGACGCGGAGGGGAATTTGTAGTGGCAAATCTTCTAGTATAGGTGGCAGGGAAGAGGTTACTAGCACATTACTCTGCCCCTCTGACCTTATTTCTACAGGTGCAGAGGTCCTTTTGCAATGGGAGGTGTGAATCCAGGATGAAAGTGCCTGGAATTCAGTGTCAGTGTTTGGTGGCAAAAGTACTTGAAAAAGGACTCACCAATGCAGCTTGAAAGCTGTTGTTTCTTTGGTGACTTTCAATGGGAACCTCGTCACCAGGCTGCAGGTTGTGGCAGGCCTTATGAGGTTCCTGGGAAAGGGCTTCTTGGATCTAGGAACAAAAGTCTTGATGCACTTCATTAGTACTTGGTATTAAGATAGCAGTTTTATCAGTCAAATTAATAATCATTTTAATTGTGGTGCTATAGTTTTATGGGCCTTCCCATCAGGATTTGTAATAAGGTGATATACCAGTCTTTTCATGCAAGATGGTCTCATACACAGAAGGGTTAAAAGCAAAGTCCTTAACCAATTGAGGTTTGCTTTATGAAATATTTATCAAAATGGCATTTTATTTTCTTACTGCTCCTTGCAAACTGAAAATGGTCTGAGTAGTAAAAAGGTTCTGCTGGATCCTCAGGGCCTTGCCAGCCCCCTCTGGCCCAAAAAATGAGCACGCCCACCATTGCTACCAGGCAAAGGAATCCCAAACTATGGGATAAAATTATTTTGAGAAAATCTTTCTGTTCTGATTGTAAAAACCATTGCACACGAATATAATTTTTTACATCTAGGACACAGACACACAAGAACCCATACATAGTTAACTAAACATACCTAAAGAATTATATAAATTTTATATAAAATGCAAAGCCTAACAAATGGGGTAAGCCTGAACATACTGCCAGGCCACAAAATGCAAGGCATGAGGCCTGTACTCAGTTCATATCATTTATGGCATTCAGGCAGTAGGGATCAGCTTAAATAAGCTGAAGGACCTAAAAAACAAAACTGCAAATAACTCACACAAAATAGATAATTTTAAATCTTACTGCTACAATTTTCATTATACCCCCTTTTTGCTCAAGTGGGTCACAGCGTGAGGCATGCAAGCAAAATCGCAGCTTGGCATGAGCCCTGAACGTGAAATTGCCACTGGGCTTTTCCTGGAAATTGCAAGCAGTAACCAGGGATTACAATGTTATTTGGGCACTAAGGGGTTAATTTAGTTGCAGTGGCAAATGAATCCACATCCAAAACATGTTAGGTTGGAACATCTTTGACACATAGTATCTAAAAGGCCTTTGCTGCTGGCCTTATCAAAGCATCGTGTGTAAACGCAGTAGTTTTCCATCACTGTGTTACGTTGTACTTTGAGTGACATCTCTGTATCTGGCAGCCGGTTTGTTTTTTCTTTCCCCCCAGAACATTTTACCAAGCTGTTCAAAAATTTAAAGGGAACTTTAATGAGAAAGTTGCTGATTACCAATAATGCTACCCCAACATTCCTTTGGCAAGAAAGCAAGCCTTGGTCAGGGCTATCAACTCCGCGACCTGAGCAGAGTAAACAGCTGGAAGTTGCCTTCAATTGCCTCATATTGTGAGCAATATTCCCACTGTTATTTTTTTTTAAGCAGGAGCCATCAACGTAAAAAAATCAAATCACAGTTCTGCAGAGGAGTATCTTTTAAATCCGCTCAGGGCATAGTAAGATGTGAGGTGACACACAAACAATTGTGGGGTTCCCCCTCAGAAGGGGTAGGCAGTAATGAAGCTGGGTTAAGAACTGGACACCTGGTGAGAGTAATATGCCCTGCTGACAGCAAAAGCCTCTCATATTTGGTCAGGTGGGCATTTGACAAATGCTGTGTCTTAGATTTCAACAACAATGCAGCTATTGCATGAAGGACAGATACCACAAAAAGAGAGCCCAGAACCAGAGTGTCTGAATGTTCAACAAGCACAACTGCAGCGCCAACAGCTCTCTCTGTCTGTTAACTCTTAATTAGTCCTATTGCAACAACAATGTTCTCTAACACTTATTAAACTCAATTTAACCTAATTGAATAAAACACATTTTCCAATGCAAACAATATCAAACCAAAGCTTTACTTTTTCACTTTGCTAAATCTTTCTGTTGCTCCGACACACAAACTTATTTTCTTGCTTTGTCCCTACGTGGGGCAATCATGCTAACATTCCACTAACATTCCAATCTTATTTACATGCTTTCTCCACCTAATACAAATCATTGGAAACTGTCCTTAAACAAATACTTAATTAACTTTGCTTTTTAAGGCAGGGTGATCTGTTTCTCTTTGGCTTTTTTCTGCAAAGGGCACTTTATTCTACATAGGAGGGTTGTTTATAAGGACCATTGGCCTTTCTTTGTTGGCAATATGGGCACTTTATCCCATTATAACCAATTTTTATTGCTCCATGTGCCATGATATTTTGCAGCACTAAACATACGATGCGGTGGTTTAGCCATGCGGGTAGCTGAATGTAATTAGTCAGCATGGCTCTTGCAGCCAAATTTTGCAGTGTCCATACCTTTGGACCTGGATTACTTATCCTTGGATATTTTGGGGTTATTGCTTTGCCAGCACCTGCCAATTGCTCCAATATGTAGTTACCAGCATCAATATTCCCTTCTCTTCTAAGGGCCCACATTATTTTAGTTTTTGTTTGCTGGGCCATATGTACACATCCAGGGATCACACCATGACATAGGAACCAATAATTATAAATGAAAACATGTGTCCAAGGGCTATCTGAACTTTGTTTTTGATCCTCCTCCCAAGAGAATGTGTGGGCCTCTATATAAAGTATCCATCGGTCTGGGCAACCCTGGATCCAACCACTGATAGATCCACCAGTCTCTTGGTCTTTGTAATTTTTTCCCTTCCAAACCTACTGGAACCTCCAATACCCACTTAGTCATTGGCCCTGGGGATATGATTGTGGAGTCACCACTAATTTACCACTGTTCTGTACAAGTGCCACCTCTGGACAGGACATATAGGTGTATAGTTCATAAATCCTCATCCATGGTGCAATTCCAGGTGATCAATTTTAAAATAGGCAACAATAGCTTTTGAATTTCTTGATCTATGGATGCTCTTCTAATTTTAATTGTAAATCTGTCTGAGAACCATCAATATTTTACCATCAGTACTTAAAATGTGCTCAGGTTTTACTGTTTAGCCCTTTTAAAATTTTCAGAATTGGAAACAACCAATGTAAATATGTCCAGGCTCTGTCTATGGCTTGTTCATCAGGCCTGGACTCTGTAAGTGATATGAGAGGTGCATTTTCTTTTTAATGCACATGTTTGTCAGGGTCATACACTCATTAATTTTACAGCAGCTGCCTGTCACTTTTAATTTTGCAAAAGCAAGGCAAGCTTTTCTTCAAATCATGTGCCCTTGACTCTTGGCACAGGAAAACTTTCTGTATAGCAGCATACATGGTACACAAACAAACACACAAACCCCAACAAACACACAGAAAGGCAATTGTGGCAGCAGTACATCATTACGTTCCAACTGTGCACTGGAGGAACAGAAGGATATAAGCACCTTTGCCAGAATTTGAATTTTTCTCCTGATTAGTTTAACATCACCTTTTTTCATATGAACAAGCACACAAACATACAACACAACTTTAACTGGACAACAACCATGGTATAAACACAGGACACACTTAAATCCACATTAAACTATAGGAGTACTGAGAAGTATAAAAGTCATAGGAGGAAGGAGCAAACAACAATGCTTCATTTACTCATCATGCTGAAATCATGAAAATGATGAAACAGTAGGCAATACATTGCTTTGAATCCTTAACAAACTACAACACACAATTATAACAAAGGAGACCAAATTGGCTTACTATAAAATGAAAAAATTCACAGCTTTTTCAGACTGCCCCAATATAAAGCAGGAAAAATGTCTGATGGTGCCTGGACAGGAGCTGATAATATGGACACAAGAAAGAGGTGGAAGAGTCAAATATTCAGTCCAATAGGTCACATTGGATCAGACATCTGCTTCTCAACATTCCAGCTGGCCACAATAGTGGCCACAATAGTGGTAAGTGGTGTTCTCCATGCTTGAAAATCCAAGACCCATACTATAATTCACCTCCTTGTTTCCCCTTTCCCCCCTTCAGCAATGTTTTCTGATCAGGCTAAGGTAGCAGCATGCTTTTCTTTAAAACCAAGTTACTGGAACTCCTTAATTTCTTATTTAATTGCTGTGCACACCTGTGGAGTCTCCCTTTTAAAAATAAGCAGAGCTATCCAAATGATAAGAGCCAATAAATACTAGTACGGCCTGAAACAGGATTAAAAGCAGTTGAGCCCAATAGTAAAACTAATGGTGTTAGAAGTCCGTGAACACCAGCCTGTGCCTGCAAGGGAGCTGACACCACTGAACATGCTCCATAGATGAACCTGCACTTCCAGTGCCACCGGGAAGAGTGGCTATCTGTACAAAACCCGATAGAGGTGGCTGTGCTGGAGCTTCAGAAGTTTCCTCATCAATGCCCTCTGGCAATTTAAGTTGAAGATAGAAAGAAACTGCTGGAGCACCAGGTATGCAAACCCTATAAGGTTTGAGATTACTTTTTAACTACTTCATTTGGGTTTTCCCGAGAGTCTAAAAGAGACCTAACTTCAAATTCATGCTTACGTTTGGAAGCTTCAATATGCCAATCTAAACATGCAACCCATTGAGTTGAAGGCACTTTACAGCCTTTTGATTTTAGGGCTCCACAGAGATGAACAATTTTATCAAAATCAAAAGAGCCAATTAGAGGAAACTGCAGTTCAGGCTGATCTCGGGTATACCTATTCCACACACATACAAATCTACAAACATTTTGGCCATAATGAGTATACGTATACCAAGCTGGGCTTCCTTTTGGAGGGGCAGACAGCTCCTTAAATCCTCCGGCCCCCATTTTTCTCAGTCACACAGGGTTTTCACACAAGGACAGATTTTTAAGGATCAACTACAGAGAGCACAGTCTCACAGCACACTCCGCTGTAGTCTGCAGAGCAGACTGAAGCTCAACCCCAACAAGACAGAGGTGAGTGGTGGGGAGAGTGAGGGAGGTGTCAGCCCCCCTTATTGGGGGGGTTTGCCCTCCTGTAGCTCAACAGGACCGGAGTCTGGGGGTGGTGCTGGAGCTCTGCCTAGAGCGGGGGGTGGAGGCGGTCGCTAAGGCTGCCTTCCGCCAGTTGTATCTGGTGCATAGGCTGCGTCCGTTCGTCTCCGGCCCGGACCTGGCCTCCCTCGTCCATTCCTTTGTCACCTCGAGGTTGGACTACTGCAACGAGCTCTACGTGGGGGAGTCAGGGCTATTGTGCCATCCTGGACAAAACAGATTCTTCTGACAGCTGCCAAGCAAATCCATGCAAGGAGTCCTACCTGGCTCCTGTTCTGAGGCTCGGACTGGCACTGCTGCCACTTCTCTGGGGGTCAGGGGCTGCCTGGGGGCAGGCTGCTGCTGTTGCTCCTGAGCTGGGGGGCATCAATCAATGCTATGGCTCAGGCTATGTCTTCATGGGGGTGCTGCAGGACCTGAAGCCTCCGGACCCCGAACAGCCCTCAGCCCATCTAGAGATGCTCTGGGAGAGGGTGGTGGCACCAAATATGTGCTACACTCCATAGGGTGGGGATCACTGTAGGAACTAGGACTGGAGCCTCTGCTGCAGCAACCTGGGAGCACGTGGAGTAGCTAGAGGAGGCAGGGTAGTAGCAGCACTGCCCTGGGACTAGGGAATGTTGGTGCCACTGCCCATGACTGCCATGCTGCCTGCAGACGACTGATGCCCTGGACAAAAATCTACATGTTCAAGAGATGGGCTGGCCCTAACTTTATTCTCCCTCTGTGTCTGAACTGCTAATGGGGGGGGGGGGGAGGGACTGTGGCTCGGGAGCAGTTCAGCTGTAGCTCTCAGCTAGGGCTGATCCTGAGCCGCAATCTGTATTAATGGGTCTGTGTCTTCTTATTGCAGCTGCTCCTCAGAATCTCAGCAGGCAGGTTTACAGAGCACTGATGCCAATCATGAGGGAGGCAGGAAAAGTGGGTGGGTGGGTTCTCAACCATGTGAAGATTTTAGTACAGAGCCTGGGTTGGGAACTTTGGCCACCCTTGCACTAGTGTATGTCTGAGTCTGCTATAACCCAGCTGTGAAGCTGGCTCTTTAAACTCAAGCTGATGAGGCTGGTGTCTTATCTTTCAGTTCCCATTTCTTTCCCCAGTGTGTTGGCTAAGGGAGCTAGTGCAGTCCAGTGGCTTGTGTGCTGAAGTTACAGAGTACCACAGAACCCAAAGGCCTAGCTGCAGAGTTTAGATCTGCCCTGGAACAGGCAGCCTGCAATCTGGCATGGAGCTTGTGGGGTAACAGCACTGTCCCTGCAGTTTGGGGGGGGGGGGACTTGGTGCATCTAGTCACCCTGAGCACCATGTAGTGCAGTTATACTGGGGTTCTGGGGAGCTCACTCTTCCTAGTGTGCCTGTGTCCCCTGCCATTGGGAAGACGGGTGGGGGTCCACTTCCATTTTCTTTACTAAGGCCCACTCCAGCATAGCTACCCTGCTGACCAGCACCTGGGATCAACTGCAACCTTGCCCCAAGATTTCTGGGCTCCATCTACCCAGGGATCCTGCTGGAGGGGAAATCTTTGGTTTCTAGGCTTGCAATTATTTTTTAAAATAAACTTTGACTAAGCAAACCCACCTGGTTTCATTCCAACCCCCTTTGCAGCCCCCTCCTGCCTAGCCACAGCCTTGGTATTTGGCAAAGTGTCCTGCGGGAGGGAGCCTGCTGTCAATCAGCTCTCCAAATCCCATTCAATAATTTACGGTGATCGCCTCCCTTGCTCTGAGCCGGACTGCACCAACCTTGCCCGAAGAAATGGGGGTGGGGGGAGCCGCCGCAGCCAAATGGCGAGGCGATCCCAGGGCCTTTTGAAAACAGAGCAATGTAGGCAAAGGGCTTCGAGGAAAACCGGGAAAGCCCTTGTGCTTGGGAGTCGGGGCACCTCCAGCTGGGATCGGCTCCAGGGAAGCGACTTCCAGGAGGCTTCCCTGGGCCAGTTTTTGCAGGAGTCCCTCATTGAGGAGAGGCCAAGCAGGCTCTCGCCCCCTCCCCTCCCCTCAAGTTGCTAAGCTCTTACATTGTGTCCCTGGATGGAGCAGCAGTAACATCAGCTGGGATGTGGCTAGCAAACTGGCACTAGGCAGAAGCGCAAGGGGGAAAAGCAGCAGGCAGCGGCACAAGCAGCTTCTCCTCCTAGCTGGGCAGGTAGGACGGCAGCCCGCGCTCGCTCCTTTGCTAGGGCCAAGGGGAAAGTTGCTAGAGGGGAGAGCGGGGGGGATCTTGTTGGATTGCAATTAATGAAAGGGGCCCCCCTTTCCCGATCCACTGGGGATTGCGATGATGGGGGCGAGCCCAAGCCAATGGCTTTCTCAGGGGGACACCCCCCCCCTCCCCGCTGCTGCGCCCAGGGCGCGTCCCGGTTCCCAGTCTTGGCGCGCAGTTTTCCAGACCCGTCTTCACCTCTCGATCTAAAGCAAAGGCAGCGAGATGCCCGCATCTCCCCTTACCTTCATTCTCCGGGGATCGGCGCACCCGACTGCGCGCAGGAGGAGATGCAAGAGGTCAGGGATTCGGGGTTGGGGCGCAACGGCATTCCCGGGCGCCACAGGGGAAGGGAACTCCTTCCCCCTCCCCCCGACTGTCCTAACCTGCTAGGCTCCGTGTCCTCTTCCCCCTGGATTAATCAGCAGCTGCCATACCTCACCGTGGGGTCACGCTGCTGGGTGGGACAGCAGCCCCTGCAGTGGAGCAGAGGGGGCCCATGCTGTGCCATCCTGCCTGGATGTCGGCAAGGCTCCCTGGTGATCTCCGAGCAGGACTGCATCTCCTGGTTGCATGCCATGCTCCAGGAGCTCAACCCCCCCCCCCCCCCCGCCAGCACTGGGGTAGCATAATGCTTTGGGTAACAGTATGTACCTGGCATCCAGAGTGAGTACAGAGTCGGGTGCAGCATGCCATTCTCCCGGAATGCTGGAGGGATGCCCTGTACTAGCTATAGCTGTACACAGGGAATCCCTTGGTGTTAGCCATGCGAGGCTGTCTTCTGTGCCCCTGGTGGTGTGCCATGAAATCTGAGTTGGGGTCAAGACCCACCACTTGAGGTTATGACCTCAAACCCCTTTGCTAGAGGGCCAGGGTGCCGTGCTACTGGCAGGGAAGGAGTGCTTGCTTCACCTTTCTGTGCCAGTCCTGGACCTATAAATGGAAATGCCTTGAAACTAGCAGGGTGGCTGGGCTCTCCCTGGCCCTTTGGGAAGCTGGTCTTGGGACTGTGTTGCTCATTTTGAGATGCCACTCTTCTAGCCGTGTTGGTCATGCGAACCAAAACCTCATTGCCTAATGAGGAGGGAAATTGCCGACATGTGCCTGTCCTGGTGAGAGAAGAATTGGGGGAGGATAATAAAATGTCTTGGAAGCAGCCCAGCCTTTCTCAGCAGTGCAGTTTCCGGGCTGCTGGCATCTATCAGCCCTGCTTGCTTCCTCCCGCTTCATCAGAAAATGTTCAGTCTAGGCTGACAAGTCCCTGGGTAGCCATAGGCACTGCCTTCTGCTCTGGCTGGCCCCTGCAAGTAAAGGGGTGGTGTGGCCGAACTGCGACATGAGACTGACTGTAGCTGGCAGGAGACCCCATGTCCTGGGACTCCTGATTGACTGGGTGACCTGCAAAACTCATGAGAGTTGGAGAGGCAGCAGGCTAGAAGCAGAACATTCAAAATTTCAGAACCTAAGAGAAATGTGGCCTCAGTGAGCTGCCCCTGGAAGGGCCTTGAATCCCAGCTGCTGCAGAACCTGGAGAATAGGGGAAGATCCTGATGCCAAAATACCTGACGGATAGAAACCATCGAGGTTCCAGGAATGGAGATGTATCTGGTGGAACTGCTCCCTCAATGGCTGCTGCTTGGACATTGTCTCCCTGAGAGATGGGGGGGTCTCATCTTCGCAAAAATGGGTCTGGAGCAATTTGGCCCTATTTTCTAGAAGGAGGGCAAGACCCTCACCCTCTACAGGCCCCTTCCACAGGAACTGGGATGTTCTTGTGCCAGGAACTGATCCTTCTGTAAACTAGGGGACTGCACAGAACATAGTTGCCCCTGGGCAGAGGTGTAGAGAACAAGTCACACCAGCTCTCCACTAGCTGTGGAGAGCAATTCATGATGGTGATGCCCAACCCCCTGCATGTTTTGGAGGAGGAGTACCTCTTCCTGCGCAACATTGCAATAGCTCTGATTGCAGCCCCTAGGTTTGCAAGCCTTAGATAACTCTCCTCTAGAACCTGACCTCAGTCTGCTGGATGCTGGCTCATGTCTGGGGGTGGGTGGGGGTGAGGAACGTAGCCCATCTGCTCATGTGAGGAGTCAGAGTGGGCATGCTCATAGCGTAACTCTGGGGCTTGAGTCTGTTCCATCCAGTCTGACTGAGCATGCAACCTTGTGTCTGGGCCGGACCCATTAAAACTATAGCTGAATGTCCCTTTTAAATCCTTTTTTCCAGCCTCTGGATCTCCGTCCCCATCTCTGCTCTTCTCTGGGTGAGTAGCAGGTTGCATTCAGCACCTGTGTGTCTTGTGTCTCCATTGTGGGTGAGTCTGGGTAGCTTGGAGAAGGGCTTTTAAACATCATTAAGAAAATTGCTCCCAGGAGAGTTTTCAGTGGTCTCTGAGGGGCCACTTCCCACAAGCCGTGGGTGTCTTCTGAGGTGCTGTGCATTCCAGTGCTAAATCACTACGTGCATTGTGAAAGCAGTGGGCAGGATTATTACATGCGGAACCAGGGAGCACGGGGAAATTTTCATTAATCAACTCTGCCTTGGAGGTCTCTGCTGCTGAGAGGAACTGATGCTTGGGAGGCTTAGTTGTTTAGCTTCTCTAGAGATGCGTATTCTGGCTAGGAGTCTTTGTGTATTCCCTGAGCTGTCCCAGTGGAGCCTAATGCAAAGGGGATCTGATGGGAGCAGAGGGACTTGTCAAGTGGGGCTGGAGGCTTCTGGTGGAGAGAAGGAGCACTGATTGGCTTTAAGGGGAGAAGTGAAGATAAATAGGTTAGGTACCTAAGGAAAGTAGGTGTCAAATTCCCTCTGAAATCATTATTTATTATTATTATTATTTATTATTTATATAGCACTACCAATGTGCCTGTCACTGAACAGATGTGGTTAGAAACAGGTCAGTGGCATGCCCCAAGGGGCTTACAATCTAGAATGAACAAGGGGAGGGGCTTAGGGAGAGACAGGGATACATTCATGAAGCTGGGAAGTTGCAGGAGCACGCCTAAGCTACGTTACAATGGAGGAGGGGGATCATGAAGCATAAGGCTGTATAAGGAGATTATAAACAAGCAAGTGGGGTGAGAAGCTAGGGAAATACAAAAATTCTCAGTTCCTAACTCCTCCACTGAAACTGCCAGCCATAATATTCTGATTTGTCTGTCCACTAGGTGGAGCACGTGAGCCATATGGGATTCAGGTGCAAAAAAAAATAAATTAAACCCCCAGGCTGGGCTAGTGAGGAATCCAGGCAGGAACTGGGGTTCTGTGGAAAGTGAACAGAGCCCCCTTGCTCCCTTCAAACAAGCACAAGGTGGTCTTGATGCCTCTTGCTGAGCCTCTGCCCTGGAGGATTGCAGGAGCAAGAGTTTAGGCTGCTCAGCTAACAACATTTCAGGTTTCCAAGGGGATTGACAGCCTGTTGTGGTGGCAGAAGGTTTGCAGAGCCAGTGGAGAAATCTAACGTTTGGGTTCAGTTAAATCTATTTTTTTTAGTGCTCTCTCTACACAGCAAAGCATTCTGGGTTTCCTGCTGCTTCTGAGAGCAAAGGGAGACTGTGCTCTTGACACCTTACACTCAAGGCCCCCCTACCATATGTACCCCATATAGCCTTTGCTCCCTCTCTGCCCCTTGCCACCCTGTCTCCCTTCCTCCTTGTTTTCTCTCCCTCTCCCTTGCTATTCTGCCATGTTGTAAATTCTTTCTGTCAGAGAGAAGCTAGATGTTGGGCAGCTGTATTTGGGTTGCCACTGCCTACGGTTTGACCCTGAGACTCCCAGAGGCAAACCTAACTCTGCTGCTTCTCTCTTCTGCCCCTGTCCCCCAAGTACCTGCTCAATGCTACCCCTTGAGGGGCAGCCCCCTCATTTTGAGAACTAGGCTGTGGAGACGAGGGAACAGAACTCGAATCTATTTCCAGCGTTGTCACTTGAGCATGGCGTGAGACCACTGGTCTGAAATTTTGTAGGGAAGAGCATCCTTTGGGCTCTTGAATAGAGGGGGGTTGGTAGGGAGAGGGTGGCTTTGCCTGCAGCGTGTCTCCTCCACTGCTGCATGTGCAACTGTCTTTGGCTCAGTGAGACTCCCCTCTGTATGTGGGACTGGCATTGGCCTCTGCCATGGGAAGCGGTACTGCCACCTCTCCTCATGCAGAGGAGGGGCTGAATGCTGTCAGGGGCCGCCTTAGGGACTATTGGGCCTTGTGGAAAGGACAAAACAACTAGAGATTTTGTGGATCAGGGCAGTTGAAGACTGTGGCGGGGCTTAGTGAGCCTGCACTCCTACATAATGGGAGTTGGGAGACTCTCCCAGGACAATAGAACAATCCCTAGCCACTGCCAGTGATCAGTGACTCCACACGTTACATTAACCACGGGGAAATGAACCCCGTGGTAGTAAAGTTGACGTCCCAAAGCAGAGCGGCTTGAACAAATGTCTATGCTTCTCCGTGTTTATGTTGCTACCCTATGAACTCTGCCCACCAGGGGGAGTCCTTCATTAGGCAGCATAAACATAAGCGCTATCTCTTGGGCCACTTTTAAGTGAGCAGCCTGGGAAGCGCGTTCTTCTACGCGCCAGGAGGAAAAGCCGCAAAGGGTGCATTTACACGCACTGGAAGTGGCCGCCAGCCGTAGGAATCAGCCAATTCCTATGATGGGCGGCCACTTCTGGTGCGTGTAAATGCATCCCCTGCGGCTTTTCCTAGCAGCGCGTTGAAGAACGTGCTTTCCAGGCAGCTCGTCCCTTTTGACTGAGAGGCTGCCGTAAATACTTTCCAAAGAATAAAAAAGCAGGCATGTCTAGAAAGGGAGCCCTTGACTATTACAGCTAGTGCCGCGTCGATCTCTCCCTCAGCATTTCCAATGCAGCCTTTGCTGAGAATGCACTGGTATCCAGCATAGTTAAGAACGCCCTTCTATTCAATATCATGTGGCCAGATGGTGACGTTGAACAGACGTTAATTGTGCACCATGCTATTGGCTGCATCCTGGGTTGGCCTCAGAAGCTTCCTGGACAGTTTCCAGGTGGCAAACCCCACCTTCTCTCCATGCTTAAGTGAGTAAACCTAACCGGGACCTCTGTGTTAAGCAGCCAGAACAGTGACAAGCGCTGGGTGTAGAAATGCCCCTTTTTAGGGAAGGTTATTGAGCGGGTTGTGGCTCAGCAGCTGCAGGGGCATTTAGGCCACACAAGTTATCTGGATCCCTCGCAGTCTGACTTTCATCCGGGCTATGGCACTGAGACTGCACTTGTGGCTTTGGTCGATGACCTCCATCGTGAATTAGATCAGGGTCGCTCGACCCTGCTAATTCTGTTAGATGTCAGCTGCTTTTGATACCGTTGACCATGAGATGTTGGTGACTCACTTGCAGGATTGAGCCAGAGTGGATGGGATCATTCTTGACTGGTCCTACTCTTTCCTGGCTGGAAGAACTCAGCGCGTGGTGCTCGGGGACTGTTTTTCATCTCCATGAGAGCTCACATGTGGAGTCCTGCAAGGTTCCATTCTGTCCCCTCTCCTGTTCAATGTGTATATGCAGCCACTAGGCGAGGTTGTGAGATGGTATGAGGTGCGATGTCATCAATATGTTGATGACACCCAACTCGACCTCTCCTTTTCATCTAACCCAGACCCGGCAGTCTCAGTGCTCACCCGATGTCTGGCGGCTGTGGGGGACTGGATGAGGGCGAGCTGACTGAAGTTGAATCCCGACAAGATGGAGGTGATGGTCGTGGGTAACGTAGTGGATGAATGTGGCAGCTCCCGTCAGTGAAAGGATTCGCCCTCCACTGGTTCCCCAGGTTCACAGCTCCTTGACCCGCAGCTCCTCCTGGATCTCCAAGTGGGGGCTGTGGTGAGGAGTGTGTTTCGCCAATTACATCTGGTGCAACGGCTTCGGCCGTATGTTTCAGATAGTGACCTGACCACTATCATCCATGCTTTCATTTCCTTGAGATTGGACTATTGCAATGTGCTCTACATGGGGCTACCCATGGCGACGGTCCAGAGGCTGCAGCTAGTGCAGAATGCGGCGGCCCATCTCCTTATGGGGTCGGGTTGCCATGAGCACATTACACCAGTGCTCTGGGCTCTGCACTGGCTGCCTGTAGTTTTCCAGGCCCAATTCAAGGTGTTGGTTTTGACCTAGAAAGTCCTACATGGCCTTGGCCCGACTTACCTGTGGGATCACCTCACTCCCTGCACTCTGGAGCGTCCTTTGTGGTCCACCAGGAGCGCCCTTTTCGAGGTCCCCCATGTGGCCCGGGGGGCACAATGGAAAGGGTGTTCTCAGTGGCTGCACCTACGCTGTGGGAACACCCTCCTGGCGGAGGCCCAGTTAGCCCTGGACTTTCCTTCCTTCCGCCGTATGAGTAAGACCTGGCTGTTCGCCTGGCTTTTGCCGAGGGAGATGGGGTGTAGAGGGGTGGAGTTGGGAGGGGGGGTGGGCTCTGGCTTTTCTTTGCCTTCTCTTTTAATGTGCTGCCTGATTTTATGTGTTTTATATGTTTTTATGATGTAAGCCACGCCAGGCTGGGGTGGAGCAGGAGGTGTTGGGTAGAAAATGGTTTTATAAATAAATATATAATAGGGTATTGCTTTGCCATGACCCAAACATCCAAGCTGGTTCCCTCTGCGTATAGTGTAGCATGTGAGATGGTTCTTCTCTCTCCCATCCCTGCGATGCATGGTGTGTTTGTCCCACCCCATCCAAGGAGACTGAGAGAAGTGGACACCTATCTCTCCCCCCACCCCCATCCCTGCTGCCTGTGGATGCCTTGGAAGTGGATACCTATCTTCCCTCCCACCCCCTCCTGCTACCTGTGGATGCCTTGGCACAAGAGGTGGATACAGCCCATTGTTGCTATAGCAGATCTCTTGGGCTCTAAGCCTTTTGCTCATTCTAGTAGAGGGCTTGGAATAATGACAGTTGGTCACACAGCACTGGGATAAGGGAGACGCTAGGTTAATTTTAGTCAGAGGCTTGCCGTAATGCAGGATATTAGAGAGAAGGGGCATGGCATTGTATTTACTGGTAGGGCTGTAGCGGAATATCGCAGCGGTAGCTATTTCCGGCGGAAACTGTGTTTCCGCAATTAGTGGAACGGCATGGCAGAGGCTTTCATTCCGCTAGTTTCATTCCGCGGTTCCACTTATTTAATTCCGCTACTTAGTGGAATCGTGGAAACATGACATTTTCGCTATTTCCGCAATTCCGCCAGCGCCACAAAATAGCGGTTTTCCGGTTTTCCGCAATTGCCGCAATTTTTCTGCAATTTTTCTGCAATTCCGCGATTTGCAGAATTATGGCGGAATTAGCGGAATGTCTGCAAAAAAGTCGCGGTGTGGCGCAGGCAATTCCGAAATGGTGGAACGGAATCGCGGTGCGGTAACAGCTGCTGCCGCATCAGCCCTATTTACTGGTGGGTTGATGGAGATGACTGCTGATCTGGTGCTGAGCATTCCAAGAAGCTGTCTCTCCCTGCTGCAATACTTGCCTGTCCCCATCCATAGGGTTAGATTATGGGGACTCCAGCATCAGGCAGAGGCTGGAAAGGTCTAGTTAAATATTAATAAGGAGAAGGCAGGCGAAGCATCTCTTCATGCGTCTCTGTGTTCCTGTCCTTCGCTTTGCTGAAAATAAACTCCTCTCAAAAGGGAGCTGACCCAGTTCTGCTATAGCTTCAGATGTGAGCACTCCCTTCCCAAGCTGCACATTAGCTGTGTGGGCCGTGGCGATGGGAGAGGCCTGTCCTGACTGGCACAATGAGAAGACCCTGGCCTTGGAAACCAAAGTTCCGTGAGCTTCTCCAGGGGCTAAAGACAGCTGCGTTGCTAAGCTGGCTGGGGATCTTGGCGGCTTCTTTCTAGCAGACTTTGAAGGGCTGTATGCAGAAGAACCGGTGTATGCAGAACATGTTCCTTGGGACTCCTCATGTTTGTTTTTGAGTCTAATTGAGTCTGAGTCAGCTTGAAACAAGATGGTTCATCTGATCAAAGAAAGAAAGGGGGTCCCACAGTTAGGGTTGCCAGAGGAGCCTTGGTTTAAAGGAACACCTCTTTATTTCAGAGCCCCCTGGTTCCAAGGAACATAATGGGCATCCCTTATTTCAGAGCCCCACATCTGCATTGTCATAGAACATAACGGGCATCCCTTATTTCACAGCTCCATAGTATCCCTTAATTCTGATCTGACAGCACTAACCACAGCAAAGGAAACTCCCAGCCAATGGGGGTTAATTCTCCCACTTCCACCTGTTAACGTGGAAAGTCAGGGTTGGTGCAGCAACACCTGAGTAAAACTTACAGATAAGATAGTTATTTAGACTAGTAAAAGGGCTTGGAAGGGACCCAGGTGAATGAGCATGAGCACAAGACAACAGATGAAATTCAATGCAAAGTAATGAATGTGGTTTTTTTGCTGAGACGAATAAATGGAGCTACTCCTACATCTTACTGTGTTCTAAATTAACTGGAACTGCTCATGGTACGGATGTGTGTGGGAGACTCAGGCAGTGTAATGAAATGCTCTGCTCCGTGTGTGGCAGTAGCCGAAAAGGCAAACGTTACTAAGCTGTGTAAGTGACAGGAGAGAAAAGAGCAGTGAGTATGGGGGAGTGAGGGGCTGGGATCTGGAGGACCATTGCACTTTATGGGATGGTTCAACCCCCTAAATGACATGTGATTGTGATCAGTCACCAAGAGAGATCACCTGAATCCAGTAGTGTCATCATTAGTGTCATTTGGGTTCTGAAATATTTCTATGTTGAGATCAATGGTCCGCAAGCTGAGAAGAGGATGATTTCTGGTATCCTGTGTTCAGGCCACTGGCAAGAGTTCATGGCTTTAACATTGTGCCTCTCTGTGGTTTTTGGCATGCATGGAAATAGGCTGAGAGCTTTTAACTTTCTTTGCATGGTGGATGGCCTTATGGCAAATGCCCCAGGCTGGGAATGGGGAGACTTTGGTTCTAGTCTTATCTATGATGAACTTGAGGAAGTTGCTGCAGCTCTTAGTGTGTTGGCTTCCTGGTCTGTAAAATGAGACCAGTGCCTGTTCTGTGAGAGCTGAGAAAACCCACGGAGGGGGTGAGGAGCCAGCCCAACCTGCTCCAGCATAATGGCTTTCTATCTGACCAAGCATTTGGCAGGCAGGGATTAGGAGTTGGAGAGGGATTTTAAAATTATTTTATTTATATTTTGTAACCTGTCATGAGCGCATGGGATAGGGCAGGATAGAAATTTAAATAAACAAGTGAAGAGAATGGAGGGAAAGTGGTTGAACCCACACCAGGAGATGGCAACTGGTGAAGCCAAGAGTAAACTTTTCCGCGTTGTTCATGAATGTGGACAAAGGAGATGGGACGCAGAGATGATCATGTTGCCTTGGAATATCGTCCCTTGAAACATGTTGTGATCCTCCATGCACTCCCCCAGTGCAAAACCCCTTTCATTTCAATGAGGCTTGTGCCAGTACAGCACTTTGAGAAGTGGATATGTCACAATAACGCTCTGGCTCTCCTCCCAGAGCTGGATTCATGGATCTGATCCAGGCCAAGCTCAGGGTGGCTGCCAGGTTTTGTCTACCATGTAGCCACTGTAATATGGGAACTAGTCCACCTGCAGCACCTTGCCTGGGGGATGCTGCGTGCCAGTGCTCAGAGCTGGTCCTTGGTAGGAAGCAGCTCCCTCCCAGTCCATCAGCAGGCTGCAGCATTACCGGCCTCTTCCCAGCTGCTACTGGTGGATTGGAAGGCTCTATTTGTGGCAGATCCAGCAGGGAGCAACCCAAGGCTATTGCAGGCACCGTGCAAGAGTAGTTGCTGCGGCTGCCGCTACAGGCCCTGACAGTGTGCATGTGAAATCCTGCTGCAGGATGTGCTTCCACCCCGACCCCCCCCCCCCTTTTTACAGGAATGGAAACACCCTACCCAAGGAGCTTCCAAGAGTGGGATTGCTGCTACTATGTCACTTTGCTGGCTTGCCCTGCCAAGTAAGATCCTGTTCTTGGAGTTGCTCGCTCTCTAACAGAGTTAGATTTTGGGATTATTTGTTCCCTTAGTGACACCTTGTCTTTAAAGGGACACTGCAGCATTGTAAGAGCAGGTTAAAAATAAATCATAACTACAGTAATTGAAGCCAAAAAAATAAAAGCCTCCAGGAAGCTGCCACCTACACAATCAGTGTGGGTCAAGCCGCGACTCCCAGCTCCCCTGTTGGAACAAATGGGAAAGCGAAGAATTTCAAAGTCAAATTCAGCTCAGCTTTGAAGGTCACAAGTACATTTCCTTTCCCGCCCCCTCCTTTCATTCAAAGGGGAGCTGTGCTTTCTGGGCCTCTATTTATTTGCAAGAGACATTCTCATTCAGAGTGTTGGTGAAATGGCAGCTCCCATGACACCAGCTCTGCATGCTACAAGGAGACCCTGAGATGATCGTTGGGGGGCTCTGGAAATGTCCCTGAAGTTCCCTATGTGGTTTTTTAAATCTTCCACGTGCCACAGGGCCATGTTTTCAAGTGCTCAGCCCCTGCCCTTCCTCAAACTGAGGCCAGGATTTCTTTTTCATCAAGAGTTTATCCCACTTAAGGACCAAAATAGAGTTCAATAGTAAAAATGCACCAATCTCCCAGCATGCTACCCCTGGCTGGGTTTTCACAAGAGCTTGGCACGCTGGGGGAAATGGGACTGGATCCAACACTTCATGATTTAGAAGCCTTCCTTTAATTCAACAGAGAACATTGCCCACTGGGATTCCTTTGGTTTTGTCCACTGTTCCCCCAACACTTGGGGGAATTGCCATTTCAGGAGTATTTTCCTTACAGATCTAGCTGCTGAAATTTGCTTTTCTTTAAAGTTGAGAATTTTAATTCTGGATGCCTTACAGGACACACACACACACACCCCTCTCAAATAACTGGAATTGTGTGTGATTTTTCCGGGAGAGGATAGTGCCACTGTGGATGGGCAGGGAAAATGCAGCCCCTGTAAACACTAGAGTCAGCACAGGTTCTCCTAGCCCCCTCTCTGTCCCAGTGAGAATCTGAACTCTGCAGTGTCTCACCCTCATAATGGGAGGAATATTTGTGGGGATCTGGAATTGGTGGGAGTCTTGGCTGTCCCATTCTCTCCTCGTGTCTCCTAACAATATCTGTAGCCCACCCCCATCAAAAAGAAACAAACAGTACCACACATAAGCCCTTCATGTGCAGGATTGTAGTTATGTCACTGTCTGGAATTCTGAATCATCTGGATTCGTGGGATAATACAATATTCTTTTCTGTTCCTTGTCATCGTAGAGAAAAGCTTGACAATGTTAAGGCTCGGAAACCAGACACCAGATGCAAAGATCCCCAAGTGGCTTTGCTAAGAAGTTATGATTTTGGGGTGCAGGCGATCTCCAGAGCTTGGTGTGTAGCAACAGTGCATGAGAGATCCCTACGGCTAGCTTGCCGAAATGTAGCTTGCCCAGTGCTGGTGCAGGCTGTGTGCACCGGAGCCAAACATGATTGGGCGACTCTGCAGTGATACTGCAAATTCTTGTCCTCAAACTGCAGCAGGTTTTGCTTGCAAAGGAGAGAAGTGATCAATAGGCAGCTTGATCGTGGCTTTATGCTGCAGTGACTGAGAGCCTCCCTCTCTCAGTGCTTGTGCATTGGTCCCAAACAGAAGAGATGGAGACAAAGTATTTAGATGATCTCTTTTATTGGACTAACTATAGCTGGTGAGAGTATGCAAGCTTTCAGGCCACACGACCCTTCCTCAGGCATGTAAAGAATCAGAACTACAGACAGAGCAAATGAAGGCGCTGTTAAGGAGAAAACATAGATTTAAAAACAATGAAATTAAAAACCATTGATGATGGTGTTAAAAAGCAAGAATCAATAGATAACTGTAAAATGAGAATTAAGAACTATGCAAGGGCACACATTTAGGGAGAGGGCAGTAAGAAACAAGTTTTGCATTGTTCTTATTCTGCATTTATTGTTCATTTATACCTTTTATTGATTTTTAATGTCATGATCAATGGTTTTTAGCTTCACTGTTTTTAAATGTCTAAAATGTATGCTTTAACCGCTCCCTCTCAGTATATAAAATCTGTGCTGCATTTGCTCAGGCTATAATTGTGACTTGTTACATGCCTGAGGAAGGGCCCTGTGTGGCTCAAAAGCTTGCATTCTCTCACCAACAGTAGTTGGTCTGATTAAACGAGATCATCTGAACTACTTTGTGACCATGATCCACAAAAAAGTAGTGCCATTGAAGCCCTCCGACTTCTTTGAAGCAAGCAGTTTGTGGATTGTGGCCCTAGCTCCTGCAGACTGTTGAAGGGTGGCGCCTCTACTTCTGAGGGCCTGTTCTTCAGGCTGTGGGTCTTCTGCCCTGCTAGTCACAATGGTACCAAATGGTCTTGGCTCATTCCTTTCCCTACCTCTGCGTTCCCAAGCTTTGTGGCGAGCCTGCAGATGTGTCTCTGAGACTTTCTAGTCTGCCGAGCACACACTGAGACTTGTGGCTCCTGCCTGGCACAGGGAACTGGCACACGGCTCCTGCATCCTCATTTATTACTTTCTAATTGAGCAAGTGGCTAATTCAGTTGGACATGCACAACGGTAAGAAGAGAGCGCTGTCTTCAGTAAGAGCAGGGCTGGAGGAGGCTGGCCCAGCTTGTACAGATGCATGGCCAGCTGGGGTTGGAACTCTGGCTCGGTGGCTGGTTACATAAGGCACCCAGATGCACTACCCAAAAGTCACACGCTAAACTACAGGCTTATACACAAAAGGGTGTGCCCCATATCCTGTGGTCAATAAGAGAAGGGACACATGGTAGTAGGCTTGCTACCTTGGGGTACCCCAATCAGTGTAGATACACCAAACTGAGGTTTTACCATGTGTAAAAGTACGTAGTTAGAGCCTTGTGCACGCACATCCCCGAATCAAGGTTCAGCCACACTAGAGCACATGATCGGGAAGGAGAGATTTACCGCCAGTATCCCTCCTACAATACACATATCTCTATGGTTGTGGAGGACCACCAACACGCACTAGGAAGTGGTGCATGCTTGCACATCATGCCCACCACGTGCAAGTCTTCAACCCGTAAGTCTCAGCTCATGATTGACCAGGCACCTATTGTGCTTGTTTACCAGGTAGCAGCAGTGTAGTAAGGCTACACAGCAGGGTATCGGTGGCAGCAAATAGACTTCACGGTGAACACTCTCTTGTCCATGGTTAGCATAATGTCTAAACACACTCATGAAAGCCTTGTACAACATTGCACCAACCAACAGTATCCTGTTTTACAGACAAAGACGTTAGGTAGTGGCTTGCCCAAGATCACCCACTGAGGTCAGGATTTGAGCTTTGGACTCTTTCTTTCCTTAACCCAAACCAGCAGAGTCTAACCCTAACCTTACCTCAAACTAACTGAGAAAGGAGCATTCCCCCTACTAGACGAACAGGCCCTGATCCTGGAATGTGCATCCCCTTTGTGACAAGGGCAAATGAAGTGAGTACATGGGACCCACTGCATTATTATTATTATTATTATTATTACATTAGTACAATGTTCCTGGTACTTAAAAATCATTAGAGACAGGTCTCTGCCCTGGGAGGCTTACAATCAAGGATAGACAAGGGAGAAGGGAACACAGGGATTGGATGCATTCATGAAGTTGAGAAATTGCACATACATGTGCATAGCTTAGTTACAGGGGAAAGGGGGACCCTGAATGATAGGATGGTAGGAGGAGCATCAGTGAGCAGTCTGGGGGCGGGTGAAAAACTGGGGAAAGCCTGATAGAAGAGGTAGGTTTTTAGGATGGATTGGTAGGTAGGGAGCAGAGTGTATTTGTTCAGGGAGTAAGTTCCAGACTTAGGGGCCAGAATGGGAGAAAGGGCAAAAGATAGTTTAGGGAGCAGGAGACTCAGGGGCAGGGTGAAGGTGGTGGCAGAGGAGGAGTGAAGTTCCTGGGTCTGAAGGTAGCAGGAAATGAGGGCAGAAATATAGGGAGGAGCAAGGCCATGAAGAGATCTGAAGATGTGGACAAGGGGTTTGTGCTGGATACAAAAGGGCAGAGGGAACCAGTTGAGGGGCTGAATATGATCAGAGCAGCAGCGGGCAAGGTGGACAACCTTGGCAGTGGAGTGTTGGTCAGAAACGAGAGGACCAAGGTGAGAACAGAGATAGAGGTTGCAGTAGTCAAGATGAGCAATGACTAGATCATTATTATTATTAATCATTCCTCCAGCTCTTTCAATGTTCAAAGTGTTTTACAATCCATACTGACTTCACCCTCACAACAATCCTGTGAGGTAGGTCACTATTATTTCCATTTTACAGGTGGGGAACTGAGGCTGAAAGTGACTTCTTGTCGAAGGCCATCTGTTGAGTTCATGGCTAAGATGGGATTTGAACCCTGGTCTCCCAGGTCCAACACCTTAGCAATTAGGCTACAATGGATGATTGGGCTTTGGATCCTGCAGATGCAAGGGCCAGACTTGTGAGCTTGGCTCCGGTTCTCAATGGGAACTGCAAAATTGGGCTGTTTGAAGCGTGGGAGCAGCTGAACTCGGGTGAGTCATCCTAGATTCAGCAGAAGCCGCTTGTGACACCCTATGTGCTTGCCGGAGCTCCATGTGGTATCTGCTCCCATCCTAACATATGTGTACGGCACAGCCCGCTCCTTCTTCCATGTACAGTCCCCAGCCTGAGCAGCATCCTCTGATGGGTTTAGAATGGTGCTTTCTCTATCCTAGGGCTTGTCTCTCTCTTAAAGCCCTCCTGTTAGTAAGGCGATGAGGTTTTTCTAAAAGCCCTTTTGCATTGTGTTTGGCAAAAGCATTCATGTGGGAAACGAGTCTGTCCGTCCGCAGCCCGGATGCGGCGGATGGAGCAGGTCCTAATTGCATCTTTGATATCATTCTCCTTGTGCAGCTGGGCTTGAATGGAACATTGTGCAACCATCACTGCAAGGGACAGACAGGGAGGAAATGAATATGCTCAAAAAAAGCTTTTTCTTCCCCCAAAAGGAAAAAAAGAGAGTTTTTCTAATGGATTCTAGTTTTAAATGCAATCTGAGGAAGGGAGACAAAAAAAAAAGCTGCATTATGTATTTTTATCAGCTTCAGTCACTACCCTGTGGCTAGGAGTATTATCTGGTCCCTTTGTGCTGGCAAAGCAAAGCAAAAAGCAATCCCCGTGTGAAATCTAAATGGACAGGGGCGGATGGGAGAGAGAAATGGGGTGTAAATGGGGGATTGGGGTTCACCCTCACAGACACCCCATTGAATCGCTAAACACATCCACGACTCAGTTTCCCCACTCATGATCTTTACAGCCTTCTTCTCTTGCCATCCAGGATGTCACCTGCTTTCGCAAACGTGTGCGTTAATCCAAACACACAAAGCCAGATTCACAAGGAGGGGTTGAAGGTACTTGCCCAAGGTCACAGAGGAGATTAGATTCAGAGTCAGTGGTATGGAGACTGAATGGGGAAGTGGGGGCGGGGGGTTCCCCTGAGAGGAGAGATGGGGGAATCACTGAGTGTGGGGTGGGGTTGCCACGTTTTGCAGTTTGACCCTGAGACTCCCATAGGCTAAAATGGGAGTCTCCGGGTCAGACTACAAAAGGCAGCAATCCTAGTGAGGGGTTATTTTAATTTATTATTTGTATCAAGGATGGGGAACTGAGGGCCCGAGGGTCAAATGCAGGCTGCAGCTAGTTTTTATTTGTCCCCTTTCCAGTTCCTGGATCTGGCCCCTGGATCCAGTTCCTAACCCCTAAGTACTGAAACACCGAGTTCTGCATAAGGGAGCAGAGATGAGGGCATACGCACAAGGACAGGGCGCAGATCCATGATCTGGACCCTCTACTTCCTGAGTGCACCCCCACCTTCTATGTGGCTCTTGGAACTTGTACTCATTTTCAAAGTGGCCCCAGGTTGAGGTGGTGATTCCCTATTCTTTCTTCTCTTCCCTGTAACTAAGTTGAGCACGTGCACCCGCAACTTCTCAACTTCATGAATGTATCCTTGTCTCTCCCTCGTCTTTCTTAGATTGTAAGCCCCATGAGGTAGGGACCTGTCTATAACTATTGATTGTACAGTGCTAGGTACATTGCTGGCACTATATAAATCATTATTAATAATAATACCTTTATAGTTTCATTTTGAGGGAGAATGAGGAGAGGGGAGTGGTGCTGGAACAGCGATTGCCCCTCTGTGAGAGGGGGGGTGGGTACAGGCTGGGGAGGGATCTTATATAGGAGGGGGAGATTGTAAACTGAAGTTGTATTTGATTTAAATTGAAATGTGTGTGTTGGGAATTAGTTGGGACGAAGGTCTTTTAGGGGTTGGGTATGTCAGGGGGAGGTCTGGTTGAATGTGAATTTGGTGGGATGGGGTTTCTCCTGTGTTGAGAGGTGGGGTTGCGGGAGTGGATGGGATGGTGTGTGGAGAGCTGGGGTTTGCGGATTGTGATTATGCGATTTATTTATATTTGATTTATTTGTTTATTGTGAGCTACCCTGAGTCTCTTTTGGATAAAATGGCATATAAATCAAAACTACTACTAATAAAGGAACAAAATCCTTATCTCCTGGGTCCCACTCTGCCACGGTGCAGGGTGGTTGATCAGAATCAACACTGCTGGATTGGTTTCTTTCATAGCAAGCGCCACATGGAAGGAGAGACAGATAGGGACTTAGCAAGACTTTCCCCTAATGGCATTATTTACCTTGCTCTTTACAATAAAGGGAAAAAAATGTTCAGTATCGTTGGGCTAATGATGGTTTTGTTTTAAACCGAGCAGATGCTTTTTAAAGCTCAGTCCTGCTTGCCTTCCCCCTGGGGGTAATTGGATTCTCTTTTGAGGCAAGGAGAGGGCCTGGGATGATGAGCGTGGAAATGGCTTTTTAATGTGCTGGCTGGTGTGCACATCATGATCTCGGCCATCTCCTGTCTCAGGCAGCTGGGAGCCCCTGTGTTGTGCTCCGCTCACCCCTGAGAGGAGGCATTTTTGGTTGAAGCATGATGCTAATTCTTGAATGCAGAATGAGACTTATGGTTAGCAAGGCTAACCTTGCAGTGGGGAGGCAACCTTCTCTCAGGGCTGCTCCCCTGGTGTCTGAAAGCTGCAGAGAGAGGCAAGGGGTGAGCGGGGCTGAAACCTGGGGGGATGGGGCAAGCAGATTCCCCCCCCCCCCCACACACACACACACACATCTTGGGCCTGTAGGAGGAAGTGGCATCCCAGTCTGAACAGAGCAGATGGGGAAGGGGTGCAGCCTTCCCTCAACAATTTTTGGGCACCAGCTGAGCTGCCATTCAAAAGCATTAGGCATGAGGTTCTGCTGGGGTTATGTTGGGGTGGCTACTAGGGTGGCCATACCTCCCTTTTAAAAGAGGATGCTTATGAAAAATACATGATGCAGGGCTGCACTGGAACAAATGCAGCCCTGCAACATGTATTTTTTAATGTGTCCTCTTTTAAAGGGGAGGTATGGCCAACCTAGCTGGCTACTCTCTGCTTTGGTCAGGAGACAGCCTGGTTCCTGTATCGCTGCTGCTTACACTAGAATAGTGGTCCCCACCTTGTGGCTCACAAGCAATAGGTTGCTCCTTTCATGTTGTTTGTGACAGCTGCGTAAACAAATGCCAAATACTGAGGAGGGAGAGAAGAGTGTATCTGACTTGAACCAGCAAGGAAAAGGTTAACATTTATGTATTTATTTATTTATTTATTTTATTACATTTGTATGCCGCCCCCTCATGCCTACGGCATCTCGGGACAGCTTCCAGCACAACATAAAACAATTTATCACAATATAAAAGCCTACAATATTGTCATTAAAACAGGTTTAAAACATGCCCCCACCACCAAAATTTAACCCACCCTCCCCTCCCTGCCTCCGAAGGTATCCAGGTCCAAGATCATACAGGGCCTTATAGATCAAAGTCAAAACCTTGAACCTGGCTCGGCACATTACAGGCAGCCAGTGCAGCGCACGGAGCACAGGTATAATGTGCTCTCATTGACCCGTCCCTGTTAGGAGACGGGCCGCCGCATTCTGCGCTAGCTGCAACCTCTGGGCCAGCATCAAGGGAAGCCCCACATAGAGTAGAGCAGAGCACGTTACAGTAGTCCAGCCTCGAGGTGATGAAGGCATGGATCAAAGTGGCCAGGTGGGGTCTGGCCACTTTGATGCACCTGGTGCATCAAAATGCACCTGGTGCTCCCTGGGCTCCTGGCTGAAGGAGATACAGAGGCAGGGCTGGGAGAAACCCCGAGCTTCTGCTGCAGGGGAAAAAAGTGATATGTTTAACCTTCTAAGTTAGAGTTTCTTAAAGAGAGAGGCTATAAAAACCAACAAAATATTTGTATTTTTTAGTCTCTCCTTACTTTTTTCTTACTGACAACCTTAGACCATCACCTATTTGTATGACTTAACTTTCAAAATAAAGTTTTGGCTGGACGTAAATCTTGAACTTTGAAAATGGCTTGTGATCACAAAAGGGTTGGGGACCTCTGCTGTAGAGGCCCCGTCTGTCATGGATTAGGGCCCCATTCTACTGTAACACGTAACAAAAAAGACCATCCCTGTTGAGGTCTGCTCAAGCCAGCCTGGCTTCCTCAGCTGGGGGTAGGGTTGCCACATCCCAGAGGGAGCAGGGCAGAGGGGCTGTCACACCCCTTTCTCTTGTAACTCCGTCCTTTACTAGGTGCCAGGACACTACAATGCTCAGCAGGGGAGGGGCAGAGCTGTGTCAGAAATGGGGTGGGGCAAAGGGATTGTCGTGCCCCCTTTCTGACGTGTTTGGCCCCTGCTGTTCCTGAAAGCCCTGACTCTTCAGGTTAGCTGCTGGAGCTCCTGGCTGATCTGGAGAAACTGGGTCAAAACCTAGAAAGATGACCAAGCCCAATTCAGTTACGCTCAGGCCCTGTTAATCAGACTGGGGTTTCTGTCCTGAGCAAGACTCTCCATCCCTGCCCCTACAAAAGAGGCACTGTAGGTCAGGGTCCAAAATGGTACTGCACCCTCCGCAATGTGCGTCTCTGGTCTCTGCCGTCTCATGTCTCAGGAAGCTGGGAGCTGTAGGCCAGGGCCCCAAATGGTGTTGCACTCTCCGCAGATGGCTCTATCATCTTAATTGTTGCTTTGATCAACTTGGCAGGTTTTTGCTGTCTGGGCTGGTGGGATAATATTTAAATCTCAAATTGGGGGCACTTGGGTGGCAATTTGGGAAGCCTTCATCCTAAAGCTTGCAGTCTTGGGTGTAAGAACAGAGTGGATCCGGCAGGTAGAAACCCATGCCAGCCATAGCCAGTATGCTAGGCAGTGGTTTTGCTCCACCACTGGGATTGCAGTGCTTACGGGCATCACGTCCTCCGCAAATAGAACAAACGAGTTGGCCGCATTAAGAGGATAATAGTTCTGTTGCTTGAAACTTTCAAAACTCCCCAGGCCCCACTTCTGCCAATTGCCCTTGGATTTCTTGAAAAACTCTCTTCTCGGCACATTGTTATTCCCCTCCCCGGGCGATTAAATATTGTATAAGTGCGCGCAGACATGCTGGGTGTCTCTTAATAATGTCGCCTTGGCAGCTGACAGCGTTTGTTTTTGATTCTGCACCCGGCAGCCTCCAGAGCATGTTGCCGTCTGACTATAATACACACCCTGCTGGGTCTTCTCGCTTCTCCCGCTCCCTGCTACAAAGGACGGGGATCTTTCTCTAGAGGATGCTGTCTGTTCCCCGGCCTTTCTCCTCAATCTCCCATTTGGCGATTAACTCTCGCTCCCGTCCCATTAGCTCTTGAATTAATGCACCATTAACCTGAATTATCTACTCCCTGGCTGTGCTATTTGCTCCTGTCGTTGATAACTCCTCTCTGCCTGCAAGGTGTGACCACCTGGCATACAATCCCATGCCATACTGTTGTCCCTCTGAAATAAACGCTTGTGGCCCCCCTGCCCTGCCATAAATCACATGTAGCTGGCTCCTTTCCTCCCTTCTCCTAAGCTGTTCTAACCTGGTTGTGTGCCCTTGCCATCCCTTGGCTTCCATGGGAGGCAGATGGCCCCAGCAGCTGCCACGATGGTGAGAGCCACAAGCAGCAGCTGCCAAATGGGAGGGGATCCATAACAGGGACTTGAACCCCCCCACCCTTTTGTAGGAAAGCAGTGAGACTCAAGCTCCTTACTAGGCCGTTCCAGCCTTGGGAAACGGGGCTTTGTGTTGCCTGGTTGGGTGGAGTTTGTCTAGCATCACCCCCACCCCTCTTAAGCAAAGTGATGACCAGAGGGTGGTAGGGGGGCACAACCAGACTCCTGCTAAGGGGGCTGCCCCCCCCCCAGATGCTCCACCCTCCCCTCCCCTTCCCACGCACTCATAAGAGTTGTTCCCCCTCATGGCTCTGTCCCCCCTTTCCTGCTACTGTCCAGCTCTGCAGGTGGGGGGAGCATTAGCAGCAGGAGCCCCTCTTTCTCCTTCCACAGCTCTCCTCCCTCCCACCCACCTTGCTGTCTCTGCTCCTACTGTTGCTCCCCCTCCCTGCTGCTGGGAACTGCCTTGTGTCTGGCTGACTGTGGCAGGGGTAGGAGGGAAAGGGAGAGTGGGGGTGCAATGCTGCTGCCTTCTGTCCAAACAGAAATGAGGTTCTTGGGTGGGTGGAAAGCAGCTCTGGGCAGCAGGAGGAGGATTTTTTTTATTATTATTTTTTTTGGGGGGGGGGGGATAATCTGTAAGCTTACACTGTAGTGAGTTGGGCCCCAGAAGCATGTATTGCCAATTGAGGGGAGGGGCGGGAGAGAGGGAGTTGTTTGGAAAAGAGAGAGGATTCTCTAGCACCTTTTCTCCATCCTCCATACGGTTGCCTAGCCATTGCTCTGAGGGTGGGGCCTCCCTGCGTACAGCCTCTTAAGCAGGGCTGATCTGTTTACAGGGCTTTGAGGAGTTACAGCAGACATGATTAATTACTTGGAAATCCTTGCAAGCCACACTCTCTCAGACAGTGCTGCCCATCTCCCTCCCTTGCTGTGTTGAGTGATGGGGGTATTGTAGAGTTAGCTTTCTGTTGAATAACGCACAGCAGAAGTTTCTTCAAAACAGAACTTTACTAAGAACTCAGAAGACATGCTTCCATACTGTACAGACTGCATGGGACAAGATGGAGGCCAGAGCGAGGAGAAGAGAGGAGACAAGGAGGAAAAAAAACCGTTTCATCCCCTGACCCTCCCCCTACTGGACAAGCCCCATATTAAGCTTGCAGGGCTTGCAATGAGCTTATGACTGTTGCACAATCCAACACCCCTTCTCAACAGTCACTAGTCAAACCCACTAGGTTCATTCTTCTTAATAGCTTGCGATGGCGTTCCCCTGCTAGTGGCTTCGTGAACACATCCGCTGTCATATCCTCTGTAGGACAGTATTGCAGATCTATGAGTCCTTGTTCCTGTGAGTCTTTCAGGAAATGGTATTTTACATCAATGTGCTTGGTTCTGGGGTTGATTCTTTCTGTTTGCGCCAGCGCTATACATCCTTGGTTGTCTTCCAGGATCGGCGTGGGTCTGTCCAATTTTTGCCCCAGATCATTCAGAAGCTGTCGCAACCAGATAACTTCTTGGCTGGCGTGTGCCGCTGCCACGTACTCTGCCTCCGTCGAGGAAAGTGTCACAGAGGCTTGTTTCCTACTGCACCAGCTGATGGGTCCTCCACCAAGCAAAAATAGGTACCCACTGGTAGATTTTCGGTCCGAATGGTCTCCAGCCCAATCTGCGTCCACGTACCCTATCAGGTCTGACACGGAAGTTGCTGGGAGCCGTAGCTTGAGGTGCACAGTCCCTTTCAGGTACCGTAAGACCCTCTTCACTGCGTTCCAATCCCTTTGGGTTGGGGCTGAGACTTGTCTACACAGTATACCTATTGCCACCGCAATGTCAGGCCTTGTGATTGTGGCAATGTACAAGAGCTTTCCTATCGCCTTTCTGTATTGCTTATTGTCTGGCAGCAATAAGCTCGGTTCTTTGATCTCCTTTGGGTAGCTGGTTTCCATAGGGGTATTTGCTGCCTTCGCACCCCCCATGCTGAAACTTTCTATCATCTCTTCTATTGCCTGTCTTTGGTTGAGAAGATAGCTTCCGTCATCTTCTCTTTCAATTTGTATTCCAAGGTAGTGCGTTATGTTACCCAGGTCCTTAGTTTCAAAGTCCTGATTTAGAGCTCTCATTGTTTCGCACTCGTCCCCTTCTTGCTCAAAGCATACGATAAGGTCATCGACATAAATTAATACAAAGATCCACCTGCCCCTTAGTCTCTTTGTGTATAAGCAGGGATCTGCTTTGCTCCTGGTAAAATTTTCCCTCATGAGCACCTTGTTTATTTTAGTGTTCCACGCTCTGGCGGCCTGCTTAAGCCCATATATGCTTTTGTGCAGTTTGCATACAAGATCCGGCCTTTCAACGTCTGCAAACCCCGGTGGTTGGTCCATGTAAATATCTTCCTTCAACTCACCATTTAGGAACGCTGTTTTCACGTCCATATGCTTGACTTGCATTCCTCTTCCGGCAGCTATACTTAACAATGTTCTGATTGTAGTGTGCTTAACTACAGGTGCAAATGTTTCATCGTAGTCTTCTCCGTACTTCTGGGAGTATCCTTTCGCGACAAGTCGGGCCTTGTACCGTTCAATATTTCCCTGCGCATTGTACTTTATTTTAAATGTCCATTTACAACCTATAGTCTTTCTCCCTGCGGGCAGTGGAGTAAGTGTCCACGTCGCGTTGTCATGCATAGACTTTACTTCTTCACACTTTTACCCATTTTTCTGCTTCCCCTTCTGACATCTGCGAGATGTCCTCCCAGGATGCTGGCTCTGACAATTTACTGGTGCTGACTTTGTAGGACAGACGAATGGAGGGAATGCCTTTGTTAGACCTCGTCGACTGCCTTGGCTCAGCATCAACAGCACTTCTGTTCCTGCACTTCTGTTACCTTTGTGCCGATTTCGACTATTTGCTCAGAGGATTGCTCCCCTTTAGTGGTTTTGTCCGTGGTTGATTGTTGTCCTTTGCCTGGACCTTGGAGAGTCATCACACTGTCGCTTGAGTTTTCCACAAAGGTTACACTGTTACTAATGGTTATTCTGTCTGTGTGTGGATCCAGGATCCTGTAACCTTTGGAATACTCACTGTATCCTACGAGGATGCCTTCCACTGCTCTGTTTTGCAGCTTGGTACGTTTCTTCTCTGGGATATATACGTTAAGTCTTACTTCCAAATACTCTGATGTGGCCCACACTAGGTTTTTGACCATGCCACAGTTCATATGGAGTTTTTCTCACTGTTTAGAATACAGTCGATTTTGTAGGTAGGTAGCAGCAACTACTGCTTCGCCCAAGTATCTTTCTGGTAGTCCAGAATCTGTTAACATGCATCTAACCATTTCGGTTAGCATTCTGTTTTTCCTTTCAGCTGTTCCGTTCTGCTTGGGTGTATATGGCACTGTCTTTTGGTGCTCAATTCCATGGAGTCTCAGGAAGTCCTCTACTTCCTTTCCTGTGAACTTACCTCCATTGTCAGTCCGCAGTGTCCTTGGTCTGCGCTGGACGTTTTTGCTGATCATGGTCACATAGTACTAAAGTTTGTCGAATGCTTCATCTTTACTCTTCATGAAGTATGTGATCGTGTACCTTGAATAGTCGTCAATGAAAGTTACCATATATCGGTTGCCTGCTGGCGTGGGAACCTTCATTGAGCTGCAGATGTTGCTGTGTACAAGATCAAGCGGTTTCGTGGCTCTATTCTGACTCTTCTTAGGAAGCATAGCCCTCGTGACTTTGACTTTGATGCAACAGTCACATTTCATGATTATGGGACACATTGATACCTTAAGGTCTTTGGTCAACTGCTGTCTGTGCATTTCCTTGATGCTGTTTGGGTGTCTATGTCCCATGCATCTATGCCACAGGTGGATGCAGTCATCGTGTGGTTTGTGCACAGTGAGCTTCGCCTGTTCTTTAACTGTGCTCAGATGGTACAGGTGCTCATCTGCAGTGGCTCTGGCCAGTACTTTTGTCCCACTTTGAATTGTGCATTCGTCTCATTGGAAATGGATGGTGAGCCCCCTCGCTGCCAGGCGCCTCACGGACAGGAGTCCCCCTTCTAAGTTGGGCACGTAGAGCACATCTTTCATGGCTATGGTCAGTGTGCCTCCCTATGACTGGTTGCAGTACAGGAATCCTTGTCCAATTCCTTCCGCATTGCTGTTTCTCCCATCTGCAAGGTAGATCCTTTCTTTAATGCTCAGATCCAGTGTTGTGAAGACTCCTTTATTGCTAGTCATGTGGCTCATTGCCCCGGAGTCTACACACCAATTTTGGGAAGAGCTGTCTTGCCTTGCTCTGAAGCACCCACTCCATTGTTGAGTGACTGTGTTGCGGTTTGTGACTTTAGCCCTCTGTTTAGGTGTTTGTGGAGACAGTTTCTGCTGTTCTGCTTTCCATATATAGCAGTCTTTCTTTAAATATCCCTCCTTTTTGTATCTGAAGCATACTCTGGTTTCCCTCGTAGGAGCTTTGTCTGAGGTTTTCAGTGCAGTCTCATTACCCTGCTTTAGATAATTCTGCAGGTTCACCTTTCTGCGCTGGAATCATCCGCAAGTCGACCTTTAACAAATTCCAGCTTCAGTTCAGCCTCTGGCCTTGTCTCCAGGGCATTGATGAGGGCACTGTAAGATTCAGGCAGGCTGCAGAGGAGTAGGGCTACCACATGGCTGTCATTTATATCTTCTCCAATGCCAAGCAGCTGTGCCACTACTTCCAACATTGCATTTATATGCTCCTGCATTTCACTTTCTTTGCCAAGCTTCATTTTGTATAGTTTCCTCAGTAGAAACAGTTTGCTATTCAGGCTAGTTCTCTCATGCAAGTTTTGCAATGCAATCCACATGCCTCTTGCTGTGGTCTCACTTCTTATGTGGATTAGCTGGTCATCATCTACCAATAAACTTATTGTAGCATTTGCTAACCTGTCCTTTTTATCCCATTCCTTGTAATTTGCTGCTGGTCTGTTCGTGGTAATAGATCATCTTTAGACAGCAGCATTTCCACTTTAATCTTTCATAATTGGTAGTTTACATTGTTCAGCTTTCCTACTGAAAGTCTGAGCTCTGAGCTGCTTGCCATACTTGCTTCCCTCCCTTTCCCCTTCTGAGATTTAGGCCTTCTTACTCACAGTCAGTAGCCCTCTCTGTCTGGGAGTTTTCTTTCACAGTCTGCACTCCTTCTGGGCTGCTTCTAGTCTTCAAAATTGCCTTGAAGATGTCCTGGGCCCATAACCTATTGTAGAGTTAGCTTTCTGTTAATAACACACAGCAGAAGTTCCTTCAAAATAGAACTTTACTAAGAACGCAGAAGACATGCTTCCATACTGTACAGACTGCATGGGACAAGATGGAGGACAGAAAGAGGAGAAGAGAGGAGACAAGGAGGGGGGGAAAACTGTTTCATCCCCTGACCCTCCCCTTACTGGACAAGCCCCATATTAAGCTTGCAGGGCTTGCACTTGTGACTGTTGCACAATCCAACAGGGGGGAGAGGGATGACAAGTGATACAGATGCAGGAGCATCCACAGAGATGGGCTTAGAAGCCAAGATTTAATGGGGACCAGAGTGGGGTTCTAATTCAGTAACCTGGCTATTTACTGCTCTGGAATCTTCCATCTATCTGCTGAGAGGCAGTGCTCTAGCTCTTGGGAGAGTTTTGCTTCTCTGTTTCTGTTCTAACTTCATCAACTGTAGTTGGTCCAATAAAATATATCACTGTACTACTTTGTCTCTATTGTTTATACTTTCTCTACATTAACTTAATGTAGATCCCTTATCCTGGGGGGACTGGCCATTCTTTTTGTACCCCTGCAGAGCCATACATATTGTGTATGGATTTTATCCAAGGTTACTCCCTGACCTATTTGGATTTGGGGTAGGACTGCCTGCACTCTGGGGTTAGTGCTATCCTGAAATTCCAGCACCTATGTGAATGCTGCCATCCTCACGCAAACATAGCCCTACTGATAATGGAGCTGGTGCTTCGTTATTTAAATAAGGAGGCGTGGTTGTGCAGGGATAGTTGCAGCTATTTTGCTGTCACATTATGCAAGAGTTCCTCTTTCTATGGCTGTCCCTTACCCAGAATTCCTTTCCTTCCAGGCTGTTGCAGAGCTGTGTGTCTCTCTCTCTTTATCAACAAGCCCCAGAGCTACAAAGATGCAGCCTGCAGGCCTGGCTCTGAGCTGCAAAGAAGGGAGAGCATCCTCAAGGAGGGGAGCTCTGATTGGGACTATCTCTGCAGGCAGGGGCATCCTTAGACAAGTGAGACCATTGCAGCCACACAGGGACCTGTGCTAGGGAGGGACCTACTAAGGATTTTGCACCTCTGCGTGCATACCTTGCCTCCCAACAGTCCCTCTTTAGGTGCTGAATCCCACTGTTCCTCTTTCAGGAGAGAGAGATTTAAAAAACAAAACAAAAAAACATATTCAAGGTTCTGACACCTCTTTCCTGGTTGCCTCCCAGGAAAAGCACTTGAGGACAACAGGGAGAGATGATGGAATGGCAAGGAATAAAGTGGAATGAGAATCAGGAAAGTTTCTGTCCATCTTGCACTTAGAAGGCTGGAATGGGTGTAAGCGCATGAGGGGGTGGAGCTCATTAGCTGAGGGGGCAGGGCTTGTCCCTCTTTGGTCACTCAAAATGATGGGCGGTATGGGAGTGCTTGTGTGTCTGGTGATGGCATAATGCATCCATGCACCACCACTGGGGTAGGTGGTGGGATGAGTCTTCTGGCGTGGTGGGTGGAGGGGTGTGTGTCCCTTTACACGGACACCCACCCACCTCCACCCAAGGGGCCTCCTCTGGTTTTCTGGCGGGCTCCATGGGTGGAGGTGGGTATTGTGTGGGTGGAGGTGGCTGTGCAGCGGGAGCACGCACACACAAACATCCACTGCCTGTGGTGTTTCCACTGGGTGTTCTGGCGGGTGTGCGGTGGTGGTGGGCATCCA
>QEPC01007988.1:1925726-1954803 GCA_003113815.1 Sphenodon punctatus
CACCCCCACCCACCCCCCACGGTATTTGCACGGACGAACACCAAGCGAAAATCCACCCCACCCACCCCAATGCTGGCCGTTTGCACAGACGCCCCCTACCGACAGAACGCCCACCCGAACTGAGCACGGGGGGGAGCATCCATGTAAAAACAGCCTTTGTTATGAGAGGAGGGTGTAGTAGGGTCTCCTGGGCCTCCTGAATACCTAGCCAGTACTGTCGGTGGATGACTTGCAGAAGGGGAGACAGCGTGCTGTAGCAAGTAGCTGGTTGGGAGTTTTCCAGTTGACCTGGCTGCAGCTATAACTCATCTGCATCCCATGCACACTGGAAATACCATTTTTCTTTTGAAATGCAGCATCTGCAGCTAAATTAGACCATGTGGCCATTTGCCACTAATGACCACATTGCCTTTCAGGTGGCAAAGCTGGAAATAGCCTAGTTCTGGTGGTTGGGGCAGGGGCATTGTATGTGAGATGCAGCTCCATGCATTCTGGGATCTGTCTTGTGTGATCTGGGAGGGAGAATAGCTCTCTTGTTGTCATAAGGAGTAGGGAGAAAGAACCGCCCTGCTGCTTAGAGACTCTCCTCATTTTCATAGGGTGCATTCTCATGAGATGAAAAACCTGGAAGAACCTGTTGCCCTCCCTGCATATTTTTTAACTGTGAGAATAGATTAGTTTGCAAGGGCACCTTGCTTCTGATTCACAAATAAACTGTAAGCATTAGGGCTCAAACAAAGGTTTAACAATGGTGCTAATTCCTGCCTGTTTCTTGTAACGTAGAAAGGGATGCTTCCCGCTAGTCTGCCTGATGCTAACAAGCAGCCTACAACGCACCATGCAAAAAGCAGTCATGCAGCATTATGGGATTGCTAGCAGTGGCTGCTGTGGTAATACCTGGGGTAAAAGTGATAGTGAGGGAAGTAATGTGTGGAAAAACCCTAAGGCAAAATAGTTGTCTTCTGCAGGAAATTAAAAATTCAGAAGAAACTTGTGTGAATGTGTCCTTGGTTGCAGCACAAATAGCTCTCCTCTCTCAAGTTGCATCCAGAAAGAGTCCAGACCCTCTAGGGAGGCCAGATATGCAAATTTTAGAGGATACTTATGAGAAATACAGGTTGCAGGGCTGCATTGGAGCCAATTAAGCCCTGCAACCTGTATTTCTCATAAGTGTCCTCTAAAATTTGCATATCTGGCTACCCTCTTTGCAGCCCGGGCCTGGATTTACCTCTAGGTAGGGTAGGTGGCAGTAAATTTAAGAGGGGTAGCAAAAGGCTCTCCTTCTTACATTTGCTGTCCTGGGAGCTGGCACTGTGGGAGCACAGCAACATTCTCTCCCAGGCCACAGTGCAAGTCCAGAGCTGACTCCCTTTCACTGTGGGCTAGGGAGGTGAGGAGCGTAGCTGCTTCCAAGTGCTGGATCACTGAGGCTTTAGTGAAATTAACCAGGGGAAAGAGATCTGCTCCATTTCACACAGTCTCTCTTCAGGGTGGGCTGAACTTCCTCCTTGACAGTGGCTCACCTGAGAACAGGGATCCCCATACTGAGGATTCCCTGTGTCCCTGCACAATGATGTTGATCAGCTCTGACTTGTGGGTGGTCTTCAAGGGGTAGCTGTCCAGACCGTGCATGGCTTGGAAATGCCCCCGGGATCATTATGTGGTGTAGTCTGGCTAAGAGTGTTTTTAAACAAGATGGGTGGGTGGGCGGGCAGGGTGTGTTTGTCTGAGGTCAGTGGGTGGTGTGGGTGCATGGACATCCTGCATAGGGGAGCGCTTCAAACGAGCAGCCCCACGCACAGCCTCCCCGTCCACACAACGCCCACCCCATCCATGCATGGGGCACTCTGGCTTTCCCTGGAGTGCCCTGTGCATGGGTTTAGTTGGTGGTACATGGGTCATGGGAGCATGCACCCCCATGCACTGTTGAGACTGACCAAAAAAAAAAAGTGAGATGCTTGTGAGCAGGGAGGGGCTGTTTTACTGAGACCCTTGGGGCATTGCACCCTGACTGCTGGCCCAGAATTCTTTTCCAACCTGGAAGCCCTGGCAGTAAAGACATGCCACTGACTAGGAAAACCAGTGGAGCATGAATAGGCTTCTGCCTAGAACTATAGGGACGTTGCTCTGCCTTGTTGGAATCCTTCCTGAGAAAATATACAGAGGATTTGGTGGGAATCCTCAGCCAAGCGAGTTTTCTTGAGAAGCTCCAAGAAACCATTTTTGTGTCCAGGTTAAGGGTAGCATGTTACAAAACTGCACTGTGGAGCAGTTGCAACCTTCCCTGTCCCAGTCTCCTGCAGATGTGCTGGTGGAGAGGTTTGATGGAACCTAAAAGGCCATGCTGATATGCCTTGGAGTACAGGGGGTCCATAATTGGCACTGCTCCTTGCCACGTGGACTGACTGTGTTGTCAGTTCCATGTGAATTGATTAGGTGCTTCCCATTCATATTCCTACAGGGGGTGTGTGTATGGAAGGGGCTCAGTGACCTCTGAGGAGGGAGAATTGGTGATAGAACAGGCACTCTGTTGTAGGGATTGGGTCGCAGAACTTGTGTGGTTAGTTAAAACCTGGCTGCTGCACAGGAAAAGCAGAAGTTTTAGTATAAACGCTGACAATTCATTTGGACAGCTCCACTATGCAAGAGGCAACAATCATTCTGTTTACCATGAAACCCTATCCTGATGGAGCCAGTGAGGATGGTGTGGAGAAGCAGGGAGGTCTTTTGGCAGCTGGTCCACAAAGGCATGCAAGGGAAGTGCATCAAACCCATGGACCAGTGGCTTCTAACTGGCCTGCAAGAATGGAGGATGTTGTGAATAGCAGGAATTGTTCACCGGTCAGCCGGCCCAAAATGCCCTGGGGAGAAAAAAATAGCCCTATTGACCGTGGCCTGGGTGTTCTCAGACAAGCCCAAAGCCTGTGGTCCCATCCTCCCCTGTAGTTCTACCACCCAAGTCTGATGGGGGTGGGGGTAAGGAATTGCATCCTGTGGTGATACGCCTAAATTAAATGCCATCACAGTGTTTGGCATGCATCTGTTGCTGAATAAGATGGTTATGGAGCTGTTCAAAGCTCACACCTCAGAGCCTTTTGTATCAAGTATATGATACGTAAATTGAGTTCCACCAAATGGCATGTTCGCAAGGCTGCAGATGGCTCCGTCTGGGACAGATGCCCATAACCCACAATCTGATGAGTCTCCATGTTAGCGTTGGGAGATCATTGTGTATGTTCCATCCTTTTGTGTTTCGGGGGTGGGGGGTGGAGAAAGCATAGGGTTAAGCTCTATGATGGGGGATGTAGGACAGGCAGCTGAGAAATTGATATCTTAGTTCCCTTATTCTGTGCTTCAGGGCTGTTCATTATCCTATCTGCACCAAGTATACTCCATTGGTGTGGGGCTGTGGCTCAAGTGGTCGGCGCACACGCTTTGTATGTATAAGGTCACAGGTTCAACCCCTGGGATCTCTGGTAGCACACCTGTGCTGGTCTCTGGAAAAGCTGGTTTTGGAGCCAAAAAAATGGAACCCTCTGCTGTGGTGTCAGTTTGTGACAATAGTGGGATCTGACTCAGGCAGCTCCTTATTATGATTAACCCCAAAGTGTGCTGGAAGGGAAGAGGGACCATCTCTCCACAGTGACCTATAAAAGGGGGCAGAGCTGCAAGAAGGGATCTGGTTCCGAGCGAGGTGGGTCAGATCCATGCTGGTTTGACTGAAGAAGAAAGCTTCTCTAAGTGAGCGGGGGGAGTTCCATGGAAGGTGGAGGACATGTCTCTGAGGAAATGGATGGTGAGACTCCCACACATAGCCTTAGGTGCCAACGCAACATGTATTTCATAAATGTTCCTTAAAAATGTGCATAGGTGGCAACCCTACCTGTGGGAGCCTCAAGACTGAGGCAGTGATCCTTAGCTTCAGCAGTGACTTTGGCCTGTAGTAGGGTCCCTTGGCCGTCACGGAGGAATGTGGGCTTTGGAGGAACCTGTTAAAGCACTTGAGAGTTGAAAGGTAGCTAACTATCTTACCTATATCTGAAACTGAAATGTGGTGGCTAAGTGGTTAAGATGCTTGACTATATTCCTGAAGGCTGTGGGTTCAAGTCCTGCTTGGTCTCCCAATGTATGGCCACTTCCCTCTAGTTCCCCTGGCTGTGAATGGTCACCTGATCCACTGGGCTGGTGAAGTCAAAGGCAGTTGGATGTAGTACTGGCCACATCACTGCCTTGTGCACCATAGACCATTGGGATACCTTAATCACAAACCAGAATTGGGAAACCATTAGTCCCATGCCAATTCACAACCTTGCTCCCCCGTACCTCTCTGCACTTATCGTCCTCCATACTCCAGCCCGTGCACTTAGCTCCTCCTCTGTCCCTTCCACGCCTTCCCTGCTCCCCTAAGCACCTTAGTCCCTTCTCACTTGCTGCCCCCCATGCCTGGAACTCCCTCCCTGTCCACATCTGCCTTGCCCCCTCCCTTCATACCTTCAAATCTCTCCTTAAAACTTACCTCTTTCGCTCTGCTCTGTCTAACTCTTTATCCTGCTGAGCCACTATTCCTATACCTATGGTCTGTTTACCCTTATCCTTGCCACATGGACCTGCCTGCTGTCATTCTCATCGTAACCAAGCCAAGTGCGTGCACCTGAGACCTCGCATCTTCATGAATGTTAGACCCCTTGTCTCTCCCTCTGTTCCCCTTCCTATGTCTCTCCCCCAGCTCCTGTCTCTCAGATTGTAAGCCCTAGGGGCAGGGACCGTGTCTATTTTATTACTTTGTAAAGTGCCAGGTACACTGCTGGCGCTATATTAATATTTGTTAATAATAATAATAATAATAATAATGGAGCTGGCCCATAGATCATCCAGCCCCTACCCTCAAGCATTGAAAGAGTGAGTTCAGATAATGGGAGTGGTGGTGAGTGTATGCAGTCAAAGATAGCGGATAGAGCCACAGCATGGATCCATGAACTGGACCCTTCTTTTCCTCATCCTAAGCACACACCTCAAGTTCCCCCAAACCCTGTGCAGCTCATGGAGTTTGTGCTAATTTTCAAAGTAGCCTGTGGGCGGAATAAGGTCTCCTACCCCATCTAAGCCATTAGGCCAGGGGTGGGAACCACAGGCCAGCTATGGCCAGTGGCTAGTATTTGATCCTTTCCTGCATCTGGCCCCTGGATCCTGTTCCTACCCCCAACCACTGAAAGATAGAGAGCGCACATAAGGGAGCAGAGAGGAGGACATGCCCACAAGGGTAGGGGACAGATCCATGCCATAGATCCAGGATCTGAACCCTCCTCTTCCTGAGTGCACCCCTTAAGCACCCCCATCCCCAACTTCTACACAGCCCTAGGAGTTTGTATTAATTTTTATTGTGGCCCCTAGGAGGGGAAAGGTTTCCCACATCTGCTTTAGGCCACAATCATAAATCACTAAGGGCGCCACTCGCACTGTGAAATCATGTGTGTTGTAAAAGTGCCGCGGGCAGCTTTTAGACGCGCCTAGTTGGGCTGTATTTCTGGTCGCGCATTCTTTAACAGCGCAAATTAAATACCGTATCGAGGTATTTAATTTGCGCTGTTAAAGAACGCGCGGCTGGAAATATGACGCCCCTAAAAACTCCCCGCGGCACTTTTACAAGGCGCATGATTTCACGGCACAAGCGAGCAGCGCTTGTCTAAAAGCAGCCTTACTTCTGGAGTGTCCTCATCGAAACCCACAGGAATAAGTGGCTTGTGGCTTGTGGCTTGCAGCCACAGCCTGGTTCTGCCTTTCCCAGTACAATACACAGCAGCTTTGTAACCTAGTTAAATGCTGATCAGCTCAAGCCTCTTCATTGTTTGTATGTAGAATCTTAGCTTGGTTACAATGGGGCGATTCAAGTACTCATTTCCAGGGTGAGGGGGAATTGCAAGGGCTCAGCTGACGGGTGCAGTTGCAGGCAGGTCTTAGCTAGTGCTGGACAAGCAAATCTCGCCCCCCTCCTCCCCCAGGAAGCTCCAGGCACTGTAATAATGGGTCCAACAGGCTCCCCCCAAAGGGGCGGGGCTAAGGTGTTCCCCACCCCCTTTCCAACATAGCCACGCCCACTATAGAGCACTGTGATGTCACAGTGCTTTGTAGGGGGCAGGTCGTCCCACAGCTAGGGAAGGGGCTTGGACAGAGAATGCACCCAACCTGGGCCCCTCAGGACCAGTTAGGTTTAGTTTAGGTTGCAGAATTCTAGTGCACATTGCCCCATTCATCTCAATGAGAGGTTAACTTGGACGCCCAGATGATGACTGTTCAGCGTTGGCATGGTTACTAATTAATATTTTTTTCATGTCAGAAAAGAGAGAAAAGATCTGTAAACTCCCTGGTGGCGTGGCCACATTTTCAATATTTGTACAATCTACTGGGGGCAGCTGTAATGACCAAACACACTGAGAATTAAACTACGCAGGTCTCTGTATCTTAATACATGAGTCTCCACCACGTGAGCTATGAAGATCTGGGTCTCAATAGAAAACTTGTTGGTCTCTGTGTAGCTTCTCACCAGGACGGGAGGGAGGAAGCTCTGAGCATATGTATTAATTGGTAGGTGGAGCTTATTCTGTGGGTGGAGCTTGAAATACCCCATTTGACCTCCTGGCGAAGGAGATGGGCATCTTTGTGTTGGGTGGATGAAACATGACACTGGCTTGTTGGAACCAGGCTCCCAGTTCGGATGATGATGCTTCAGCAGGAGCAAATCTTGCATGGGGCAGTGTTCTCTGGGGGAATGGGCTCATGTGTGGTTGTGTGCAGTGCTGGCTTGGAGGATGGATACACTATTGGGGAGGAACCATGAATGTATAAAATGGAGGGGACACCCGCTCTGAGAGGCAATTATGGAAGGGTTCCCCACTCCCTGCACCACTCCATTCCCCACCAACATTTCTTGGCAGGGCTGGCATCATGACCAATGCCATTTAGCCCCCAGTTCACATGCTAGCAGCAAGGAGAATGACGTTCTTGCAGTGGCAACATAATGTGATAGTGAGGGACAAGGGGAGGGGTTCTGGAGGTCAGAGGGAGGGGCTTCAAGAGGCCAGGGATCGGGGCAGTTCCTCCTGGATCACCCTACTGGGGGGCACTAATTGTTTCTGTCTTTCTCACTGCTCACTTCCTGGGGCTCAGCGTGAAGTTCCAGCGTGACCATGGGGAAACAGAACAGCAAGCTGCGCCCGGAGATGCTCCAGGACCTGCGGGAGAACACAGAGTTCTCGGACCTGGAGCTGCAGGAGTGGTACAAGGGCTTCCTCAAGGACTGTCCCACTGGCATCCTCAACGTGGAGGAGTTCAAGAAGATCTACGCCAACTTCTTCCCCTATGGCGACGCCTCCAAGTTCGCCGAGCATGTCTTCCGCACCTTCGACACCAATGGTGACGGCACCATCGACTTCCGAGAGTTCATCATTGCCCTCAGTGTCACCTCACGAGGCAAGCTGGAACAGAAGCTCATGTGGGCCTTTAGCATGTATGACCTGGACGGCAATGGCTACATCAGCCGGGAGGAGATGCTGGAAATCGTGCAGGTAAGAGGCTGGGCTTGCTCCTTTCGCCTTCTTTGTGGAGCTTGATCGCAGCAGTGCCAGGCTCCCATGGATTGGTGCAGTTCTAGGGTCTGTGGATGATAATGCACTAGAAACTCCATTGTCCAATCTGGATCTCTAATTTGGATCCTACCCAGAGGTTCAGCTATGTTGGGGTTGACCCTGCTGGAGCTGCAGAATATGGAATGGGCACCTCCCACCCCCAATTTGCCCCCTCCTCGCCTTGTTCTACAGCTGACAGGGTTGCAGGAACGGGGAGGGAAAACAGCCGTGGCAGCAGCGAGGATGCAGTGGCACCAGAGCTCATGCACACACACCCACAGCTCATGGGCCCTGATGCTACTGCCCCACCTATCCCTATTGTAGCTACACCTTCTGCCTCGCTTCCAAAACAGACTGGTGGAATCCAAAGGGAGGGAAGGATGCACAGACACACACTGAGTCTGGGTGACTGCATATGCCATAAGGCTTCTTTGCCTAGAAAACCAGGTTAAGAATACCCTGCCCTGGCTCTGGAAAGATGGGACCAGGCTGAATCAGCCTGGTTCCTTTCCCCCTGTGTTGCTGATATTTTGCCACAGTATGTGGTGACCGTTTCAGTGCTAACAGATCATACCAGAAGCGCATGCTGTAACTGGGTGCAGGGCAGTGGAGGGGGGTCCTGGGAAATCTCTTCCTTGTGTTTAATTTACAAAGCTCGTGAAGAATGGACCCATGGATATTTAGTGTAGGTACGCCGTGTGCATCTGTTTATCTCCTGGAGAGCATGCACCCAGAACGGGAGACTGGTTGGCAATGGCACTGAGTGCTTTGAAAGATGATTATTACATTTGTGAGAGCAGAGGGGAAGGGACTGTAATTCAGAACAAGTAACAGATTCCTTTGGAAGGCTTAGCCTCCATGGGAATGACTCTGCGAGGAGCCGGATATATTTCTCTTAACAAGGGCAGGGTCCTGAAGACTGGCTTTCTCCCCCTCCTTCCTCCCCCCGCAGTGTGTGTGTGTCTTGTCCTCTTGTCGCATTTCTGGTGAGCGGTGATGCAGAATTGGGGGGGAGGAAGCAGATTGTAGAATTGAATTTAATGGGGATTAGAGGGTTGGATGGCAGGCCACGCAGATTAGCAGGGGGCACTGTGCAAGGTCGCTGTACCTCTCCAATCCTTCTGCCTTGTTCTGGGAGGCACAGTCTGTGCCCCCCTGTCCACTCCCTGCAACAACACTGGGGCTGCCCTGCTCTCTTCTTTATAAGGATGCTCCTACATTTTGCATGTCCCCTGCATAAAACAAAAAACCTGCAAAGCCAAGTCATTACATCAAGCCAGTGCTGGCAGGCAGAAGGAGACTATATAGTTCCAGTAGCATTAGGACTTTAATTAAGAACCTGTGTTCACTGGATTTTTCCCATTGGCAGCAACTGGGAAAATGCAGTGACCACAGGTCCCTGACTTTAATGTGTTCAGTGGGAGTGAATTTAAAGTCCTAGAGATGCCAGGGCTATTCTAACCACCAAGTCTGGGCTTCTGCATAAGCAGAGGCCTCAAACCTCACCCTGTGTCAGCCTGCGGCTTGTGGGGGAGCCATTGTGTGTAATTCAAGCTAGCCAGCCTTGACTGCAGGAGAGGAAGCCTAGGAATGAATGTGGGTTCCTCCTTGGAAGCTGAGGGAGGGATTTCTTGCTTTCTCCCATCGTGATGCCTGAAGCGTCAGTCTGTTTGTGGCTGGGCCAAGTGCTGACTGCTGTGATGAGCCAGGTGGGACACGTGAGAGCCTGTAGCACAGATTCTTGCTCCCTCTAGCAAAGTACCTGGAAGGCAGAGGCCACCAAACTAGGTCTCCTGATGTCTAAATAAAACCTCCAAAGTGTCCTTGCTAAAGAAGAACTGGAGCATGTGGGACACTGGCTTCCCATTCCCAAGCAGGGGAAATGCAACCCTGCTTGAAGTAGACTGCACCGGGCTCTTTGGTCTGGCTTAAACTGACCATTCAAGTGAGCAGAGAACGGCCTCTTCTATGTAACAATCACTTAGTGCAGGAAATACGACAAGCATGTTAGAGACACTCTGCTTTCCATTTCATCCTGGCACCTGCATTGGCTGCTGTGTCTCCCAAACTGGGGGATAGGTAACCCAGCCTGTAGGCACCAGGCCCAGGCCCCCAGCTCTCTAAGGAGTTAGGATGCATTAGAACTCTGAGCTCTCGCTATCAGACAATGCAGCGCCCTCTTCTGGTGGCAGCTTGCTGTTGCTCAATTCCATAACCAACTGAGCTGCTGGGCTGTTCTCAGCATGCTCTGTCTGTGACCCTTGGAGCTTGTACACATTTTTTAAAAGAGCCCCTAGGAGGGAAAAAGTTCCCCACCTCTGTCATAGAACTGGAGAGTTGGAAGGGACCTCTTGGGTTCATCTAGTCTATTGCCGTACTCTGAGGCAGGCTATCATGTACCAAAAGAGAGAGGATACAGATTGTCATGTTGGACCCAAGTGTAAGATAAAATGGCTTAGATGATATTTTTATTGGACCAGCTACTCTTACCGACAGTAGTTGGTTCAATAAAAGATATGATCTGAACTACTTTGTCTCCATCCTATGGCTTTGCACCAGGAATCCACCTCCTGTTGTCTTTTCTTGAAAACCTGATTCTTAAGTCACCAGGTTTTCACCACATCATCACTCTCTTCCCTGATCCGACTCTTTCTGTGTCTGAGGGTACAGGGGGGGCAGGTCCATTGGCCAGATCCAGGAATTGGAAAGGAGCCAAATAAAAAACAGCTGTGGGCCAGATTTGGTCCACGGAGACATGGGTTCCCCACCCCTGCCATTCCTAGTGCAGTGAGGAGCTGGCTGTTGTGCGCGGAGAGAGGGGCAGAGCTAGCTTGCCTGGAAATGGCTGCTAGAAGCACCTTGTACAACCTCTCCTTCTGTCTGGAAGGAGGCAGCAGCATTTGCCTGCCTCTCCCCTATTTCCCTAGGCTTGCCTCTAGGAAATATCTTCTCCTCCCTCAGGCTGTTTAATTACAGATTCCTCCACAAAGACCTCCTGAGAAACAGCACCCCAGATAGGCAGTAGCTCCTGTTTAATCAAGTCTGTGCTATTGAATCTTCCCCTTTTGATGTGCTGGCAGTTTATCCTTCTAACAAGGGTGTGTGTGTGTGTTTTAATGAATCAGTCTCTGCTGTAACCAACCCAAACCTGTTTTGAAAAGGCACAAAAGCGCTCTCTGCCCAGAGCGCTGCTCCTCTAAGTGCAGGCATCCCAGCAGAGCCCACCCTCCCAAGGGCTGCTGTTTACCAAATAACTGTAGGGTTTCTTCCAGTTTGAGGTTCTTTGCCTGTTCCTTTCCCCCACACACTTTTCTCCCCCCTCCCAGGCCATCTACAAAATGGTTTCCTCCGTGATGAAGATGCCAGAGGACGAATCGACTCCAGAGAAAAGGACAGAAAAAATCTTCCGACAGATGGATACTAATAATGATGGTAAACGGGGAGAGAGATTAAGAGAAGGACCTCATCGCTAAATCCAGAGGTCTTACAGGGAGAGGCACGCACGTTGATTAAATGCATCGCTTGGGGGCGATCATAGGGGGCTGGAGAGAGACTGAGCTGCTGCCCTAGTGGGGGAGGGGTTGGTATGGAAATTACAGAAGCGTGTGTTTCTAGCTCATGAATATGGGGCTGATCCCAACCCCTGGGTGACTTTTTAATGACTCAAAAAAACTCTTGCACCATGATATTGAGGAGAGGCGCTGTTGAGGAAAGGGCCCCCATGGGAAAGCAAAGCTGTGAAACAATGGGACGGGGGGGTGCATGTGTGTGAGTAGTTGGAGGACAGAACCAGGTTGAAGCAAGTATCCACTCATGGAAAGGGAGTGCTTCTTGCTGACTCAGGGTCATTGAATCACAGGGGTTAGAGGCTTGCCATCCTTCTCCTGGCTTGTTCTCACAGGACAGTTACCCCACCAAAACTGGCTGAGCATTCCCATGGCTTTCAAACACGGGAAAGGCTGCTATGAGCAAAATGGTGCCCAGCTGTTCTCTCTGGTCTCCGAGGACAGGACTAGAAATGGGCTGAAACTAAAGGAGAAAAGATGCAGGTTAAGGACTTGATAATTTCCAGGGCAGTTAGGTAGTGGAATAGCTTGCCAAGGGAGGCTGTGGAGACTGCAGCACTGAAGACCTTTAAAAATAGATTAGACAGACATCTCTCAGCAACAGTGTAGATCAGGCATGGGGCTCTTTTCCCCTCCCAGGGTCACTTTGAAAATTGATAAAAGCTCTGAGGAACCACATAAGAAGTTGGGGACAGAGGAGCTTAAGGGATGTGCTCAGAAAAAGGCAGGTCCAGCTCATGGGACTGTCTTCTAGCCCTAGATGCATGTCCTCATCTCTGCTCCCTTACCCTGAATTCCATCTTCCAGTTAGGGTGGCCAGATACACACATTTTACAGGACACTTGAGAAATACAGGTTGCAGGGCTGCATTGAAGCCAATGCAGCCCTGCAACCTGTATTGCTTGTAAGTGTTATCTAAAATTGGCATATTTGGCCACCCGACTGCCAGTGCTTGTTGGAAGAAACTGGATCCAGGGGGTAAATTCAGAAACTGGAACGGTACCACGTCAAAACTAGCTCTGGACTGCATTTGGCTTTCAGCCCTGTGGTTCCCTATCCCAGGTGGAGATACCGTGGCTCCTGTTTAATGGCAAGAGCTGGATTAACTAACCCGTGGGGTTCCCTCCAGCTCTCTGATTCTTGACAATCTGCATAGTCCCCATGGCTAATCTGCCTGCATTCATATGCTCAGCCCTCTTCAATCAGGGTTAAGTGACTTCTCTGCTCTGTAGAAAGCAGCACCCCAGCAGACTCTGCTGCAATTAAGTCAGGTGCAGTGCTCTCTTCAGCCTTGTCCTAGCTGCAGGTTACCAGGGATACTCCATTGTGTAAAGTACCTGGAGCTGCTCGATTCCAACAGGGAGATTTCCTGTGGGGTAGGCAGGTAAATTAACCTGCAGCGGCAAGAAGGGGAGAGAGCAGCATGTGCCTGGTCAGGCAGCAACTCGAGGACAAGAGGTAATTCTCTCTGAGGAAGAGGACTGCTGTAGCAGGAAAAAAGGGCAGTTCCAGGCCCTGCTGCAGGGAGGAGGATAGGAGTTGCTGTCCTAATCTATAACTAGTCTATGGCCTGACTGTGCCCTCTGCTCTTACGAGGTCAGCATGACGGCTGCTCCAGGACACAGAGGCATGTTACCAAGTTCTAGAATCATTAGTCGGCACAGCTGGGATTGGACCAGTGTTGGCAGAATATGGCACTTGGCTGTTGCCTCTGGCAGTATAGAATTGCAGCCTGAACAGCAGTGAGGTAGCTAGACTGAGTACGGAGGGCTCATCTGAGCTGGGTGGCATAGTCTGGCAGGTTCACCAGTGTTCTGAGAGTGTGGGTGGGCTTACTACCTAGTCCCTTAGTGCTCCTTTAGGCTCACAGCCCCCACCTCCCATACTCGAGGCATTTGGAGAGCGAGAGCAGCAGCAGCAGCAGCAGCAGCATTGGACAATGCAGGCTTATGGGCTGCGATGCAGCTGTACCTATTATAGCCACATACTCTGCTGACTGAGGAGTACTGGCTCTATAGTTCAGGACCCTGAGCACCCATTAACACAGGGGAGCAGCCCATCCTGCCCCTCTTGGCTGGAGGTAAACCCACAATGCCCCAGAGAGGTCTGTATAATGGCATGTGGTTATTTTAGATAGGACCCTTGCTGAAAGAACAGTTATTTACAGGGTTTTTTAAAAGAAAAAACTTGTATAATTTGTTTCCCTCGCAGAATTCATGTTTCCTGGTTGCAGAAGACAGGGTCCTGGCTCTGGTGCTCCAAACAAGGGCAGGTGTTGAGGAACCCCCAGCCTATTAGCATCACAAGGGGCAGGGAGTCTTATTATTATTATTAACAAACATTTATATAGCACCAGCAGTGTACCTGGCACTTTACAAAGTAATAAAATAGACACGGTCCCTGCTCCTAGGGCTTACAATCTGAGAGGCGGGAGCTGGGGGAGAGACATAGGAAGGGGAACAGAGGGAGAGACAAGGGGTCTAACATTCATGAAGATGTGAGGTCTCAAGTGTACGTACTTGGCTTGGTTACGATGAGAATGACAGCAGGCAGGTCCATGTGGCAAGGATAAGGGTAAACAGACCGTAGGTATAGGAAATAGTGGCTCAGCAGGATAAAGAGTCAGACAGAGCAGAGCGAAAGAGGTGAGTTTTAAGGAGAGATTTGAAGGTCTGAAGGGAGGGGGCAAGGCGGATGTGGACAGGGAGGGAGTTCCAGGCATGGGGGGCAGCAAGTGAGAAGGGACGAAAGCGCTTAGGGGAGCAGGGAAGGCGTGGAAGGGTGAGAGAAGGGACAGAGGAGGAGCGAAGTGCACGGGCTGGAGTATGGAGGGCAATAAGTGCAGAGAGGCAGGGGGAGCAAGATTGTGAAGAGATGTAGATGTAGGAGGTACTGTTGTAGCAAAGACTGTTCTGGTATCTGGGCTGTCCCCTCTGCTGGCCTGAGCCTTCTCTCTCTTCTCCTCCAGGCAAACTGTCTCTGGAAGAGTTCATCAAAGGTGCCAAGAGTGACCCTTCCATTGTGCGGCTGCTGCAGTGCGATCCCAGCAGTGCTTCTCAGTTCTGATCCTCCTTCCTCCGCAAAGCAGATTGGGAGACAAGGGAGGGTCCCCTCGCCCCTGTCTTCAAATTGCACCACCAGGGCACCTGAACCTCACAGAAAAACAAATCACTGTCTCCCCACTCTGAGGAAACCAGCTTCCCATCATCCTCTGGGCCAATGGACATGCTCCAGCAAAATGACAGCACTGCCAATTGTTTTCTGACTCATCTACTTCATCCCCACCCCCTCCCCTAATGCTAAGTCTGTAGCTGTGCCCGCGTGTGTGTTCCATCATTGCTGGGTGTCTGCGAGAGGAAGGGGGCAAAAGGCAAATATAGTGTAAACTGCCTACAAGCCACACCTACCCACACTGCTAGCAGGGAGCAAGGCTTTCCACATAGCACATCCCACAGTGGGGGACCCTTGCTTGCTTTCTTGTTCCACTGGATAGGTCAGGCCTGCTGCACAATCCCCAGCCTCTTTCTCTACATATGAAGAGAAACAAACAAAAAAAAACCCTTCCCCTTAGGAGCTGCTCCCAGTTACTCTTTATGCCCTGTGAATCTCTAAGCAACTTGCTGCCATCTCTGGCTGAAAGTGATGATCTTCCCCCCACTGCCACTAGAATACTACTATAGCCCTGTGGAGTAGGGAAGTTTTGGGCTGTTGTGGCAAGGGTGCTTACAGGGTTAAATTTCCACACTAAAGAGAGCTGCCCCATTCTGACAAACAGTTAATTCAATGCAGGTGAGCTTCACTGCAGTTGTATTCCTGAAACATTCCCATGAACAGAGAGCTAAACCAATATTATTCAGGTGTAGGAAGAGAAGTACATACACCCCTTTGATTTGTATTTTGAAGTAGCTGTTCACGTGAACATGTAGTACACTGAACTGCGGTGTTCAGTGATTGTTCGGTCTTAAGCGAGGGGGAAGATTGCCACAATACTACTTCAGCTTACACTGTTCATGTGAATGCTACTAAAGTGGAGAAATTACTTTGATTTAACTAAATCAAAGCAGTTACTTCAGTTTACACGGTCTGGACGTGGCCTTACTGAACACTGCCAATGGGAGCTGGGGTTACTGCACTAGCACCAACTCACCAGCAGGGGGAGGAGAGGGGTTAGTTTCCACCAGCCTTTCCCTGCAGTGCTGCAAAGAGCAGAAGCCAGCATTCCTTAATGCAATTCCCTACAGAGAGGAGCAGGCTGGGGATGGGAGCCACAGCACACAGAGGCACTGGGAACATACACACCCATACTAGTCTCATGCATGAAAGCTTGGAGCAGAGGCCTTTCTCCATGCTCTGCTTCATGCTCTTTCCAGCCCACAGTTAGGGAAGCAAGCAAGTCACTAAGGGATGTGTGTGCAGTAATGGGGGGGTCTGGCCACACTCCCAGCACTGCTCATTCAACTACTCAGGGGTCGTGGGGAGGAGGAGCAAGAGACAGGGAACAAATGAGCATGGAGAGCAACTAGCCCCCTTCAAGTTGGTGGCTTTGAGGGACCAGCATGGCTCAGCCTAAGCATATCTTCCAAGCAGCAAGCTCAGCTGCTCTGCCCTTCAACATAGTAAGCCAGGTAGCCCCCCCTCCCTTTCTCACCAACATTAGTAAAGCCCTCTAGTGGCAGCTGAGTAGGATGCATGCTAACAGCTATGCCTCCCAAGGGTGTCTGCCCCCCCGCCCTTCTACTAAGCAGCAGTATATTGACTGCAAACAGTGCCCCTGGGGTGGCTCATCCAGGCCAGCCAACCCACAAGCTCCGAGCACTTTCTCCACATTCAGCCTGGCAAGAGGCCTCACCACAGCAGGAGGGTAGGGCCCACAGCCACCCCCCTCGCAGCACAGCTTAGACAGACACTACTCTGCTCAGTCATGTTAAGTGCAACTCAGCCCAGACCCTGCCCCTTTAAATCAATGACACGAGTGCATGTGGGGGTAGGGAGGAGGGTTCTTTTTTTTTTCTTTTTAATACCTTCAGAATAAAGTTTTGTCTCAGTGCAGCGGCCAGCGTGGTGATTGCAGAGGTGCGAGCCTCCATGTCCCTCAAGACCAGAAGCAGCTGCAGGGCCCTCTGCTCCTTTCCACACAGCCTGAGGAGTCCGGATACTACTGGAATAAGCTTCCTGATGGAGAGGGCTTGCAAGGTCTGCTTTCTCTTGAGCACACACATCCTAGGTGCTTCCTTCAGCTCAAGGAAAGTCCATCTTCCCCTGCAGCTGTGGGACTGGGCACAGTTGCCAGGAGATGATGATGGTGCTGCTGAGGCAGCTGGGAGGGCCCAGACTGGATGAGGTCACTAGTGGTCTGCGGATACAGCTAGGATAGCAGGCCTTCCTAGAGCCAGACAGTCTCCGCTCTGTCCCGCCTCAGCAGACTGTGACACTCGGTGGCTTCTTGGGTCTCTGGTGGGACAACCTGCAGTGTGACCTTTAAACAAAAACAAAAAGGGCAAGACCATGAGCACTCCAAATGAGTGCCCAGCCCCTCACTGTGAGGCACTGAACCACCATGCTAAGCTGCATGAAGTAGCCATTATCTCCAAGTCTCTTTCCCCATTAGCTCTATGAAATCCAGACAAGCTCAACCCACTGCATGAGGGAAAACCAGGATTCTAGCCTCTGATCCCATGGATGGGATGTGCAGTTTCCACTTGGGCAGACTGGGCCGACAGAATGAGGACGTCCCCTCTACCCCGGAAAGCATGAACTCCCCATTGCAAGATATTTTTCTGGCAAGGTTCTCCAAATGGCAGTCAAGTCCATTACTGCTTGGGGATGGGAGGGCAGTTTGCTACTGGGGTGCGACCTCTAGCTCAGTGAGCTGGCATTGCCCCCAGCCCACCTCAGAGCTGGATCAACAGCCAGAGAGAGTGGGGAATGGGGTCTCCTATCGATACTCCAGACAAAACCCCAGCCAGCAAACAGCTGGAAGCAAGACCCCCCCCAAGGCCAGATTCTGCCTGGGCATAGTAACTTCACAAGCTTCAGGGAAAACACTCCAGGTTTACCGTTAAGGGTGCAGGCAGAATTATATTTGGGAGGCAGGGAGCACAAGTACCACTTTGCCTCACCCCTTTCAGATGTGACCATGCCACTTTCCCAAGCATCATGAGGACAGGATACTCAGAAGGAGCAGGCCCAGATGGGAGCCTCCTCCTGGAGCCCAGGTTTACAGCACTGAGGCTGAGCAGGGAATCTGTCCCCAGCTTCCCCTCTCACCCCCAGGCAAATCCATGAAAGGAGTCAGGTGCAAGAACAAGTAACAGACTTGATCCTGTCTCCCCCAAAAGGCTCAGCATAGGAAGGTCAGAGCCTGGTGGAGAGTGCATACCTTTTTCTTGCGTGTCCTCCTGTGGCACAGTCTCAGGTTGAGGAGCGCAAGGGTGAGCAGGAAGCACCGGATGCTGAAGATGATTTCCACACAATCAAGGATCAGAGACATAGTCCATAGGGACAACGTGGAGCTCTGCAGGGAGAGACAAAGGGGTGAGGTCAGGTGGTCTGGTGAGTCCTGATCTAGAGCCCACTGAAGTAAACAGGATTCATATCACTGAGGACTACACCAGAATCAAGGCCTGTGTTTTCTTTTCCTCGGCTTTGCGAGACTCACGGTGTGACCTTGGGCAAGGTCATCCTCCCACCCTGGGCAGAAGTTCCTCCAAAAGTCACAAAGGATGCTTCCCATCTCCCAGGGCTGTGGGGAGGCTTCATCCCAGAAGAGGGAAGGTAGGAGAGGAACAGCAAATCATCATTGCAGCAGCAAGAGCCTCACAATCCCAAACATAACAGGGTCTTGCTGCCAGTGCTGGATCCAGGGAAGCTGGGGTCCTTGTGAAATGGTGATGTGGGTCCCCTTCCTAATGTAGGAATGTTTGATGGACACATGGCCCACCCATTAAAAAAGGGAAAATGTTACCATATTTACACGTTTGCTTTTTCATGGCCCTCATGCATTGGGACACTCGTCCCCTTCAGTTGCCACAGGCCCCATGGGCTGGGACTCCCCCAGGTTTGAGGCTCTGTGGGCCCATATTTTATACCAGTCTCACACAATGTTTTTCATGGACTCCTGTGGAGTCCCCCAGGACATAGGTCCCTGTGCAGTTGCAGTCTGCACTTGCCACAGTCAGGCCTTACTTGATGCCCCATGTCCCTGTTGTTCTGGGTGCAAGAGGGGCATGGAGGATATTACCACCAGACACCACTACCTGATGCTGTTCTGGGGCATTTGCCCACCCTCGCAGCAGTTCCTCCCATAAACTTACATAGACCCGGGTGGGGTCAAAGGGGCACTCGTGGGAGAGCTGGATGAGTTCCACATCAGTGAAGGCGCACATGGCCAGAAGGGAGCGCCCGTTGTTGGCAAAGGTGAGGGCAATGGACACTGCCAGGCCCACCGAGCAGGCGAGCGAGAGGAGGGTGCTGCTAATGCTGAGGGAGAAGACGGCCCATTTCTGCAGTGAACCAGAGAGAGAGAGAGAGAAAAAATTGTGCCCAGGCAAATGGCACATTGCGCTCTAGTCATCGGCCAAACCCAGTACAGGCTCCCTCCATCCTACAGTGAAAAAAACAGAGGAATGGGCCAATGGATAGAGCACTAGTCTAGGATCTGGAATACCCTGTCCCAACTGGCTGTCGACTCCTTGAAGGACCTTGAGCAAGTCACTTTGCCTTCCTAGGTATCCGTTTGCTCTGTACCCACACAGGACCAACCTTCCGTTGAGGACAGGAAGGACACTCTTCTTGAAAGAGCACAGGGGTGGAAGCCAGAATCTACTAAGTACTAATTCCTGGCTCTGCTACCCATTCCCCTGGGACAGGATAGACATGCAAAGCGGTGTCAATTATTTGCTGTTTCATGTCCCAGATGCAGCCCATAGGCAAGGAAGGCAGATTCCATGCCCCAGAAGTCAGGCGCTATACAAGAATATGGGCCTCCCCACCCACCCCACCCCCTCAATCAGCTTTATTCTGCCTCATTCATGCAGCTGCCCTTTCTTTCCTGCAGGAGGAGATGTCATGTCATGCCCCAGAAACTCACCCTCTTGGCAAGAGTTTCCGTACAGTAGGTTGGGAGTTTGCCTCATTCATTTACCTGCCCCACCCCTCCCCTTCCACTTTTCCCCGGCAAGGCTGGAATTTACTATTTACCAACCCAGAGTCATAAGAGCTACCTTTGTCAGCTGTCCTGGACTTTATGAGGCTCGCAGGGAGAGATCAAACTGTCCTGTGCGTCACACAGGACCAGGACTTGAGCTGAGCCGATCTCATATTCTTGGGGGAGGTGAGGTGGGGAGATAGCGAGTTCTCAGCAGGGCAGATTCACAGGCACAAATTCAAATAATAGGTTTGATCCCCTAATAAAGAGTCACAGGGGAAGTCTGCAAACAGCAGAGTGTAACCAAAGTCAAGAGCCCTCCACTGCGCATGAGCTAGATCCTGCCCCCTCGCCATGATGGCCACAGATACCCCTTGGAGCCACAGCAGCACAAGCTCACCTTTCCCCCCCGTAGAGCTGGAGCCCGACTGCAGCAGAAAAATGGTGGAGGCAGGGTTGAAGAGCCTCCATCTCTGCCCTCCAGAGGAGGCAGCATCAGCAGGTGGGAACAGGGTTCAGGGGCATGTTTTTAAATGGAATTTTTTTAATTTTACATAGTTCTTGTTTTTATGAGTGTTATTTTAGAAAGTGTGTGTGCATGCACGCGCAGTCACGCACACACTTTATGCTGTGAAATACATAGCAAGTTAAAAATCTAAAATAAATAAGTAAAGGGTGTGGCTTCCCAAAATCAATACCCCCCGCCCCCCCAAAGCAAAGTTCTGGCTGTTCATCGCACTTACCAGTGGTTTTCGGGAGAGGTACCTAGACAGCACAATGGCAGCTATTCCACACGAGATGGTCTGCAAAGGAAACACAGTCACGTCACTGGGAAGAGATTCCCTGCCTGCAACCCTCTGAAGTTGGAATAGAACACTGCAAATTTGGGGCTCACCCCATTTATTAACTCTTGCTGATTTGCCACCCTGCAAATCAAGCTTTACATGCCTTTCTGCTCTCGATTGTCCCCTTAAGCTAAGCATATGCACCTCTAAACTTTGTGAGCATATCCCAGTCTCACCCTATGCTCCTCTCTCCCCAGCTTGTTTATTCTAGATTGTAAGCCTCTTGGGGCAGGAACTCATCTCTAATTAGCAACTGTTTAGTGACCAAGTACATTGCTGACACTATATAAATACTTAACAGCACCTTCAGTACAGTGCCTAATGCCAGGGGTGTGTCCTAGGCACTACTACAATCTAGTGTACTACAATCAGCAATAGCTGCAAATGGGAGAAACTGGCATACTCCCAGTGGGGTCACTGGGAGTGATTATATGCCAGTGGAGATTATTTACATTCTAGGATTATTAAACCAAATGAGCCACAATCCATTACCAGTGCAAATCCATGCCCTTCGATGGAAGTTACACCCAGGAAGAATTTGGCCCAGGATACAGAATATAAACGGACAAGAATCAATAACCTTTTCAGCTCTGTTAGCTCATAACCCAAGGCTGCAGCTTGCAATGCATTGCCCTACCCAACGAACCATTGCCCTGGAATGAGAACCACAACACAAAAGAAGAATGAATCGCATCTCATCACAGAGCCAAGCCAATTGGTCCAGAAAATGTTTAAAATATTGATAATGGGTTTGAACAGGAAGAGGCTGGCTGGACAATACAGAAGTGAGAAAATTCAGGACCCCCCCCTCCCCCGCCCCCAATTAGAAGCAACTGGAAATTAAGTGTTATTTTCAAATGGGAGATTATTTTTCTTAATTACTAAATTGCAAGCAAGGCACTTTGGAAATAAAAAACACCAAGGGCATGCTAAAGGATTACAGCAAACAATGGAAGGCTTAGGTGACAGTTAGAAAAATCAATCTGGCCCAATTCACTATTAATCTTTTTTTAAATCATCTAAACTCCCAGCAGACCAAGATAGTTTCCATTCTAAGTCTGCACCATGAAGCCAAGCCTCTTGCCAAGAACCAAAGTGTTGCATCATTCAGATGGCAGCCACCACAGAGCATGGTTCTAAGCCTGTTCTCTGGGAGAATTAAAGCTGCAATGGATGCGTGTGTTGCAGGCAAAGTTTAGGCTCAAGAAACTGTGAAATGCCTAGGTAGCCTCTATAATGCCAAAAGTGCCAATTAGTGGGTATTGTGTATTATTATTTACATCGCACCAGCAATGGCACTAAACAGTTGTGACGAGACAGGTTCCTGCCCCAAAGGGCTTACAATCTAGGAAGGACAAGGGATACATTCACACAGCTGTGAAACTGCAGGTGCACATGCTTAGCTTAGTCACACAGGGAAGGGGATTCTGAAGCATGAGACAGTCTAAGGAGAAGCATAAAGGAGCAGTCGATGGGGGTGAGGAGCTAGGGAAAGCCTAACAGAAGAGGTAGGTTTTTAGGAGGGATTTGAAGGTGGGGAGAGAGCAGAGCGTATGTGATCCAAGTGAGGGAGTTCCAGGCATATGGGGAGCAAGGGAGAAGACGACTCTGGGATGGGCAAGGGTGGGGGGCCGGGGAGGAGTGAAGTTTCCAGGTGGGTATGTAGCAGAGACAGGGAAGAGCAAGGTCACAAAGAGCCTTGAAAGCGATGACAAAGGCTTTGTGCTGGATGCAAAGTGGGAGAGGGAGTACTTGGCTGTCTTATGTATTTTACACTTGACAAGCAAGACCCTTTGGTGCTGTAGGAAATCCCTAGGGGTTAGCCATTGCATAGAAGGCCTGGGTGACGGAGTTCATTCATTATCCCTCATAACAAGCACCCTGTCCCACGTTTGCCATTCTGCAGTCCCTCCAAGCATAACCAAAAACACAAGGCAAGTGGTACCAGAATAGCTGAGGTCACCAAGATGATGTTGGCGATGGCATACTGCAGGGAAATGGCATCCGGAGGGTTTGCCACATGGCGCAGCACCGTCCCATGCACGAGGGCCCCGGTAATGAAGTTCAGGTGGCCAATCACAATCAGGATCAGACCAGTTTTCATCAGCAGCTTCTGGGTGCCACTAGAGTCAAGGGTATCTGATCAAGAGAGAAGAGCAGGCCTCAGATGGGCAAGCTGGAATTGCTCGTTATTTATGCAGCGCCATGGTGGTTTTCAGGTGAAGCCCCTCCCCAAGGAGCTCATTCAGACAAACAAGGGAGGCCGTACTTCCGTTTTATTTATATTTATGTATTAATTTACCATTTTCCTACCCCACCCCCTCCTGCTCACAGAGCAGCTTGGGGCAGCTTACAAGATGCATAAATAAAAACATAATAAAAACACACACATAAAATATCATTAAAACATTAAAATGCTAAAAATAAACTAAAAGGGCAGAACTTCCCCACCCATCTACCTCTCCAAAGGCCCAGAGGAACAGCCAGGTCTTACACTGTCTTCGGAAAGAGGGGAGGTCTGGGAGTTCCACAGCCTGGCAGCAGCCACCAAGAACACCCTCCCCATCGTCGCCACCAGGGCAACCCGGGGGACTTCGAGTCAGGCGTCCCCGGCCGACCGTAGGGGCCACAATGCAATGCGGGGCCTGAGGCGGTCCCACAGGTAAGCCGGGCCCAGGCTGTTTAGGGCTTTATAGGTCATTACTTTATAGGGCTTCATGTTTTACTCCTGAAGTGTTCACACGAACAGAGTACTAAACCAACGTTATTCAGGAGTAGGAAACATAGTATGTACTCCTGTCCCTTTCAGTTTGTATTTCAAAGAAGCTGTCCATGTGAACACTTATCAGTGTTGGGGTAGTGACCATGGTTCAGTGATTACATCTCAGATAGGGGGGAAAACAGAGTACTATTATGGTTTGCACTGTTTGTCTGAACACTACCAAAGTGGGGTAGATACTTTAATTAAATCAAATTAGTTACTTCATTTACCTCCATTCATTGCAACGTGGCCACAAACAGCACAAGGTATAATGGGGTCAAGGGTACCTGAAGTGAGTGTTGGCAAGATGCTTGCCCAAAAAGTCACACTGCAGGGCAAGCGCCACTCAACTGTCCTTTATTTATACCATGCAGTCCTCCACCATCTTAATCCCTGTATACCCAGTTCCTGCCTAGGACACGTAGGGCTTCTCTGTGTAAGCCCTTCTGGTCGGATACGGTCCCTCCTCAGACCAGATACAAGTCTCTCTAGTCACTCGCAGTTCTGTAGGCCAAGCACGACTCCCTCCTGAAGCCCACCAAACCCTCTGGCTTGGGCCACCCTGCAAGCAGGGTTTGGATAGTGTCAGAGCTCAACTCAAGCTCCTGTCTCCCCCAAGCACTCTTCCCCCCCTACTGAGCTCTCAGCTCAGGGTTTTATCTTGGGCTGGTTCAGGTGTGAGGCATCCGGCACTGTCCTCGACTCATTCTAGTGCCCGAGCCTCACGTAGCAGTAGTATGTTCACCCCACTGTCAGCGCTACCTCCTTTAAAGGGCCCATAGCCCAGATAGCCTGCTCCATGCTACACCAGGGGTAAGAGGAGAGAGAGATGATGGGACAAGAGTTAAGAGTCAAATGCCTACATGCCAGCCACCATCTTGCAACTGAACTGGAAACCCCCAGAACTGAAAGCAGGAGTCCTTGCAGCTTGAACTAAGAGTCTTGTCCTCTGCTGATGAGGGGTAAAGGGGGGAGGGGCACTGTCTTGTGGGTTATTCCAATGCCACTGGGAATATGGATGAGCCAACAAGCAGGTAGATGCAGAGTACCCAGCCAGGTAGTAATGAGGTCCAACTCCAGGAATCAAGCTGCCCATACTTTGCAGGACAGAACATAACTGTGCCCCTTGTTATTGAGTCTCAGGGCTGGGCCACAGAAAGCGACAGCTGCAGACACACCTTGCTCAGCACCAAAGCACTTTGGGTTTAATAAGCAAGTTGTTCAAACAATGCAGGGAAATGAGACTGGAGCAGAGGACAGGAGTGGAGGGTGTGAACTGAGAAGGAGAATGAGCTGGTGGTGCGCACAGGCTATTCCGTACAGCAGAGGTGGCTCAGAAAGCAAGATGGGAGAGAACAGAGCAAGAGAGACAAGGACAGGAAATAATTTGTAATAAGTGGAAGTGCCCTGAAGTCTTCCCCAGCTGCCCTTAGCCCCAGATGTGAGGGGAGTGGTGTTCAGAATGGCTGGTGGAGCTGCCCTGCCAGGTCCCCCTGTTCCTGCCCCTGCTTTGGCAGCCCTTGATTAAGGACAATGGGAGCTGATTGACAACAGCAGTGTCAATCAGTCCCTTGGCACCACTGATCAGCCCCAACCTTGTCAGGGGAGAAACCGGGGCAGAGACTGGTGCTTCTGCATCCAGCCAAAAGTAGCATCTTTCAAACTAGCAGAAGTGACAGCGTCCGGAAGAGGTGCTGGGGCCAGGTGGCTGTGTGGGCTCCAATACGCCATCCCCAGCCTCTTTCAGTAGGAGGCACTGCAGGGAAGGGAGCAGGAACCCCGGCTATGGGATGAGCTCCCATAATTCGCAACATCTCCTCCCCACCCCCTTCTTTCCTATATGGCAGGCATTACAGCTAGCAAACAGAGCAGCATCCCAGGGGTGGATCTTAGGAGCTGGAGCATGAAGACAAGAAACAGCAATAAGGAAGTTCTCCAACTGCCAGTTTCCTTTCAAACAAGCTAGTTTCTTTAACAATTAACCACTGGTTAAATTTCAAGCACCAGGAGGTCATCTCCCCTCCTGGTGGCACCTCCATGGTCAGTGCATCTCCTCAATACAAGGGGGGATTTTAGCATGCAATCGGTGTGTGCATGCACGTCTCCCCTTTTTGTCTATTTCAACCAAGCCTGGCAGAGAGGTAAAAGGCTTAAAGGTAAAGAGTAATGCAAAATTTCAGAACAGCAGGTGCACCTGGAAGGGAAATATGGTCCCTTTTGTAGCAAAAAATTCCACTGGTGTAACACTGAGCGTTTTCTCTTCCTTAAGAATCCAGAGGGAGACAAAATAGTTCAGACAATCTCTTTTATGAACCAGTTTCTGTTGGTACAAATATGCAAGCTTTGGGGCCACACAGGGCCCTTCCTCAGACATGAAACAAGTCAGAACTATGGAGACTGAGCAAATACCAGACAGATATACATGAGGCAGCAGTGACTTGGGAGGGAGTTGGTAGGAAAAGATAACTTAGGGGCTGTCTCTGAAGTTGTCAATTATTTTTACAGCTTTGGTTTAAAATGCCTGACATTTATGTTCCCCCCTACCTATAGCCCCGCCCCCCTCCTCCACTCCCTCCAAAGTGCTCTAGAATAGAACAGGGGGGAAGTGTTTTCCCTTCCAGGGGCCACTTTGAAAACTAGTACAAGCTCCAGGAGCCACACAGAAGTTGGGGGAGGAGTGCTTAAGGGATGCATTCAGGATGGGGTAAAGAAAGGATCTATGCTATGGATCAATCCCATATCTGTATCCCTCTCCCCTGAGCTCACTCCTTCAGCATTTGGGAGTAGAAACTGGATCCAGGGGCCAGATCCAGGAGCCGGAAAGGGGCCAAATAAAAACTAGCCATGGACTGCATTTGCAGTTTCTCCCCCCTGTACCAGAGTAGCCTCTCTCCATCTATACAATGAGGATGGCATTTCCCTGACTCATGTGCAGGGGTAGGGTGCAAAAGTGTAGCTATAATTATTTTATTTATTTATTTCAATTTGTATCCCACCTTTCCCCTTAGGCTCAGGGTGGCTCACATTTTCAACTTACTAACTTTAACCATTAACATTTAACCATTACATTCAACTAATGAACTCATGAACCACACAGGCTTTCAGATGGTGTAGTAATAAGGACAGGTGGTGCTGCTGGCTTGGAGGTCCATGAACTGAGATGGGGGGAGTGTCCCATACCACTGGGAAGGAGAGTAAGGCCTATTTCATCTTCTGCACCAACACCCATTCCAGCCTGGGCTACTAGACTCCTGAAGAGGGGAAGTGCAAGGCTAAATTTTAATACTGAAATCCTTGGATGCTACATTATAATAACCTCTAATGGCAAGGCTACTCCCAGTATGGTACCCGTCAGAGAGCCCTTGTGGACAGCATCTTTATTTCTGCAGTGAGTTCTGAAAAACAAAACGGTGCCCCCAAAGATTTGTACTGGGACCTGTGCCATTAACTATCTCAAATTATTTTGTCTCAACTTTTGCCACCTCCTCACTCACCCCACCTTCTCTCAAATGGTTCAGTTCAAAGCAGATTGCAAAGAGGATCTCCCGGAATTTAAGACACTGGGTGTTAAAATGGCTGGATGGCAAATTTAAAGTAATCCATGTTGGAAAAAATAATCCCAATCATACACACACAGGAAAGAAAACTCGGCATTTTTGTGGACGCTTCTCATACACTGCAGCAGTCAAAGAGGCAAACAAAGTTAGGAACTCTCAGGAGAGGGAGAGAGAAATATACTACCACTATATAAATCCACACCTTAAATACCCTGTTTATTTAGTCCTGGGCAGCCCATGTCAAAAGGAATATATTAGGCCTGTTCTATACCCACTCATAATACAAGAACAAGACCTGTGGGACTCATGGCCATGGGAGATAGCGAAGACCAGTAGCATCACTGGGTTCCAATAAGAATAAGAGAAGCTGATAGAAAGGCGCCATCAGTGCAGACGCAACCCTGTTCTCACTGTGTCCCAATACTCCGACTGACGGAAACCAAGAGTAAACAGGAGATGGAACATTAATTGCCCTGCGGCTTCCTGGGAAGCACCCCGTCATTAGGAGAACTGGGATACTGGGCTAGATGGGCCCTTGGTCTAACCCAATGAGGCACCTCTTCATCTGACCAGGGCACAGGACCCCCATGTCCTGCTCTTTATCAACTTCCACACCCTAGTACCTGGTGCAACCCCAGACACCTAACCTCCCCATCTCACTTCACAGGGGGGAAGCTCCTGTGTTTCCCAGGCTTTTTGTTTTCCCCAGCAGAATTTTTCATGTCATGATAGTTCAGAGAATTCACACAGCACCATCATTCCGGGTTAGTTTGCATTTGTTATAGTGACCCTCATTTTAATCAGAAGGGGTGTGTGCGTGATAATCTGAATTAACTCCAGTGTGAACAAAACCCAGAAATCCTATTTGTTTAGCCCTTTTGAAAAAACAGAGACGTCTCGGGGCGGGACAAAGCAAACGGGCCCGTCGAGTCTCCAAACCAAGCTCTGTCCACCCTTTCCAGCCTAGCCCAGCGCTTGTGAAGAGGGAAGGGGCGAGCTAACTCACCCAGGCGGCACATCTTAACTGCTGTCGATCAGACCATCGCCGCTTCAGAGAGGATCCATGTTAAATAGAGCCTCTCCCTGCTGCCCTGAGCTGCCTAGTGGCCAGGAGCAGGCAGAGAAGAGACACTCCCCGTGCCAACACCCACATTTGTGCTTTTACATACACTGCCTCCCAATTGCTGCTGCTGCTGCAATTAAATTACCCTCCCCCAAATCTGCTACAACTCGTTCAAGTAAGCTCTCCCCGTTTCACCAGCTCCGGGCTGGGGAACAAAAGGACCCAACTCCACCCTCAGGAAGGGTGATTCACAGCTCAAACCCCACCCACCGCTGCACTCAGCTTCCTGGTTACAGCTATCCAGGTATGCGCGGCAGCCAAGCTAACACCTGTCCCAGCACGTATGCCTTGCTCTTCTGCTTTCCCAGCAGTCGGGTGATTAGTGGGCCATAAGATGGCTGCCCCCACTCTGGGGAAGCCCTAGCTGCAAGGGGGAACCGCTAGTCCCCAACACGGGTGCAGATAACACATTGGATCGCCCACCAATTTTGTTTTATTGGCACCACGAGCTACTCTAGTGTTGCCAAAATAAAAATAATCAATGGGGAAAAGGACAAACCTTTCAGCCAGGCCTAAGGCAATAGCAGGCCCTATTCAGCTGCAGGTCCTCAGTTCTGTGCATTCCCTGCCTGCTTGTGCAGAGAAGGCAACGCTCCATGCTCTTGTGAGGTTAACTTCCCTCCTTCCTAAGGCATAGGGACTTATCTGCCTCGTCTGGTAAACCACTCCTGTGCTTTCATATCTGAAAGGTGGGTAGGAAGTCTCTGATTTATTCCCCTACCCAAGGGGATGGCTTCAGGATTCCCCCACCATATAGATGATTGGGGGACAACACATCTCATATCTACAGGACCTTCCTGTGCGGAAGTGCACATGCTGCGCCTACTAGATTCTTCCTTCAAGTGTGTTGAAATTAGTGCCAGAGCAAAGGGAGGGAGGGAAGTGATGTAGCAACATGTCATTCTGTTTTTACAAAAAAAAATCACTCCTGCTTCAGGTTTAATAAAGAAACAGGCAATGACTGACTGGCTAGTCTCCTACAAAGCCATTCACAACCTCGCTCCCCCCTACCTCTCTGCCCTGATCTCCCTCTGAACCCCTGCTCGTCTCGAGCACTCTGCTCCTCTTCCATCCCCTGCTCCCCCAACCGTCTTCGTCCTTTCTCCCTCGCTGCCCCGCACGCCTGGGACTCCCTCCCTGCCCTCGTCCACCTGGCCCCTACCCTCCACACCTTCAAGTACCTCCTCAAAACCCACCTCTTCCGCTCCGCCCTTCCTAACTCCTGCTAATCATCCCCACCCAGGATTATCCCCCACCTGTTATCTGCAAACTCCCAATTTACTGTAACCAAGCCAAGAACGTGTACCTGAGCTCTCGCATCCTCATGAATGTTGCATTCCTTGTCTCTCCTTCTGTTCTCCCTTCCAGGGCCAGCCCAAGGGTTTCAGGGGCCATGTGCCTAGTCTTGCTGCGGGGCCCCAAAGGCCGGCCGGCACTCGCTAGAATGGGGGGGGGGG
>QEPC01007988.1:1955043-1980426 GCA_003113815.1 Sphenodon punctatus
CCGCAGGGCCATGTGCCTGGGCACTGGTGGCACATGCCTCGGGCTGGCCCTGCCCCCTTCCCTGTCTCTCCTCCCCCGTCTTTAGATTGTAAGCTCTTGGGCAGGGACCATGTCTATCTTATTCTTTGTAAAGTGCCAGGTACATCGCGGGCGCTATATAAATGCTTATAATATTAATAATTAATTACTAACTGGGAGGGGATCTGAAATTGCTCTCAGGTAGGGAAATGTAGCTACTAGGCTTATTTTGTACTGCATGCACCATCTTGTTCAGTTTATTAGGATTAGCCTTTGCCATATCAAAGAACATAGTACAAAACTAAATCCAATGTATATAAAAAAAAATCTTTAATTATTACACCAAGCAATTCTCAGATAAAAATAAATTTAAAAAAACACTCACCACAAATAATACATAATATAATATACATCAATTCTCTAGCGAATCGTCAGAGTCAGAGAATGACAATTTACAGCCCCTGACTCAAGACTATCAGATGATGTAGTTTGAAGTCGTCTACACTTTCTCTCACGCTCTAAGAAGAGCGCAAAGGTAGCTAGGGATTGCAACGTACTGAAATCAGTGGAAGAAAAAAGAAAAAACATATTTTGAACAGGTGAGGCAAATGGCCTGTGGGACAATAAGGGCTCCACCCATACCGACCTTATATCAATGCAACATCTCAACCTATATTCCACTCCAGTCCTCCTCCCTATTGTTACTGCCGTTTCTATTAAATGGAATCTTAATAGTGTAATCATCCTGCAGCACCATCTTGATATCCAATTAGCTTATCACAGAACAATCCCTCCCTCAATCTCTGATTCTAGCCTGACGGTGCTGCTCCCAGACGCTGCTGCTGCTGGAAGTGCAGTCCTCAAAGCATCCTTCAGGGAGAGCTGGTTGTAAGGCTCTGTTTGTGCTTCAGCTAAGATCATGCTGCTGCCAGCCTCGCAGTTAAAGGACAATTGTTGCTTAAAAGAGGGCTTTCCTATGGGTTTCTTGACTGGCCCCTGCTGGAGCCAACACCACAGTTCCAGTCGTGTTTTCAAGGCCTCCCTGTCAGACTGGCTGCTAGAGGTCTGTAAGCAATAGGTATAGTCAAGCAGATAAATGTGATTTTAGGAGTATACCTAGTTCTGTTGTCTATAGTTTACATTTTTACTGATTATGTCACCACTGAGCAATTTAAGAATTGAGCGGTTTTCTATTTCCACCCATAAATTGCTGAAATGTCTCGATATATTGAAATTATTAGTCATTGGACAACCAACATCAGTACTGGTACACATATATATACACAATTTATATATTAAATACTATCTTTAATAGCAATGCAAATTATGTTATTAACAGTAATGATAATGTAATACAAGTGTTTCACTCGGAGGTAATAAATAGTACCTAAAACATGCATCTAACTTCCATATTATATCACCCCACTTTCTATGCTTGTTTCTGCATTTATGTAGACCTTTTATATTTGTTTGAAATGCATATACAGTTATGCTTTATAACATAAATCACTCAGAAAATATATGTCTAATCACAATGCTTCTTCATGTCCATATTTTCATTATTTTGTTATTTCCTGACCTTGGGGCACACATTTTAGGCTGTAACTTTTTAATGTATGCCTTTTTAAATACAGTTTGGACAGGTTGTACCCCTCACCCAGACATATGCCTGCCAACTTGCAGAAGGATTGGATGAATGGTCCTGATTTTATAAGCATTATGGTTTGTGTTGCATTTCTGGCTGTAATGACTTTTCTGCCCATCCAATTTGGATGGGATCTAATTAGACTGTACACCCCACACCCCATTGTGACTGCTGATACTTCTCCCATGTGACCAAAATTGGCTATTGTCAGAGACAGGGTGCTGGGCTTAATGGACCATTGGTCTGACTCAGCATGGCACTACTTATGTTCTTATCCTCATCCTGTTCTGCTACCACCCAGCAACCCCTGTTTGTTACTGGAAAGTTGGAAGCATCTGCTTAAGAAAGAGCCACTATGGGATTCTCTTACGTCCTCTGTAACAGTGCTGCAGCATGTGTTTCAGATGCCAGTTGGCCAGCCTACATGTGTCCATCATGTCTCTGGGTTGCTAGACTACTTCCCTCTGCCTTGCTCTCTGAAGTCCCAGTTGTTTCCTGGAATTTTAATTTTTGTCATAAAATGTTCAGAACCAATATCTGCACTTTTGTTGAAATCACAAAATTTTATTTCTTATAAAATTGGGACCCTTTATTCAATCTTTCTGAAATTTGGCAGAAATGATTCCTTGGTTGAGGGGAACAAGATATCCAAAAATCATCCAAATTGAATGGACAACAAAGATGCTACACCTGGGAATTTGTGCACAAACCATGAAATGATTAAATTGCTTATAAAATCAGAACGCTTTACCCAATCTTCTTTAAAGTTGGCAGGGATGATCCCTTTCAGCATGGGTACAAGGAGTACACATTTCACCCAAAATACATGGAAAATGAAGACATCATAGCTGCAAATGTGTGCATAAACCACAAAACGCCAACCCTTTATCCAATCTTTATGAAGTTTGGCATGGATGATCCCTTGGGTAAGGGGTACAAACAGTCCAGATTTCAAGAAAATCAGATAAATAATCAAGTTACAACCAGAAATCAATTTCCCATAGAAATCAATGGGGAAAAAATAACTAAATTTAATACCGATAAATTTATATAAAACAAAATTACAAAATACAAAGAGAAATAATAAAGTATAGTAAGTAATAGTTTGTTATGGCACTAGCTTCTGCCATGGCCCAAAGTAAGTAATAATATAATAAAGTATAACAGAATTACAAAATCCAAATTGGGTCCCTGGTGCACACCTCTAGTACGTCACATAACATGCTCACCCTTCATCATTATTAGTATGGCATAATAAATCCATCGTTTGCCCACTCCACAGAGCCATAACTCTGCTTGTGTTGCAAAATTGTATATTTTAGGGTGGTTATACATATAAAGATATGTGTAAATATATATTAATTTTATAGTGGGCCTAAAGCATTAGGGTCCTTACTTATGACTGATTCAAATGAATTAATACATTTTTTGCAATATTTTGAACTACTACAGAGTAGGAGGTACATTAGGCAATAATTAAAATTGCTCAAGGGTGACCTGTTGCCACCCACCATTTTCTCATAATGTACGCCCCAGACATCTTAAATAGCACCAATTTAGAACTATAGACAATAATTCCAACTTGTACCTGCATTCTACCAGACTAGTATGTTTAGTTCCTGTTAGGAGTTCTCCCATGGAGTTAAACAGATTACATTTGCCTACCTCACAAGGAGGTGCTGCAAGGATCAATCATTTTCTGTGTTAGCAGCACATTTAAAACTGGTAATTAAGGCCTTCATCAGAGGAAGAGGAGTGGGATGACATTTCTCAGCTGTGTGACAGGCAGGCCCACAGCTAGCACAGTGGTGGTAGGCAGGGCCACGAGCCACATATATAGGCTGCATGACAAGGAGGACAATTGTCCTTGCCTTCAAGTAAAATCCTTGGTTTGCTTGGTTCAAATGCATTCTCAATCAGAAGCCTTTTGTGACAGTGTAACAAATATTTAGCCATTCAAAGATTTCTACAGGGACAGTGCTACTAGCCTGGTGAGTGATAGGGTTGGGTGGATGGTATTTTATACTATACCATCACAACTACTGCACACAGCCTGGTCATTCTGAAGTGCCTAACTTTTTATAGAGCATCCCTTCAATTATTTACTGGATGTTGAACAATGATTATGGCTGTTTGCATTCTGTGGCCACCTTCTTCCCACAGAGTGAGTGAAAACAGGGAGATGAGATGGAAGAGAATCTGACATTCCATGCTCTCGTAACAGCAATCTTTCAATTTCTGCACACAGTACAGGCTGAAGTACTGGATGCATGATTGAGATATTCAGCAAGGAACAACTGAATAATAAGGGTCCAATTTGAGTCCAGAAAAGAAAAATGAAAAAGTCTCAAAATGTAGATTATATTCTGCTAGGCCTGACAACAGCCAAGATGTGAATTAAAGAATTTAGGGGAATCTGTTAAAAGCTCACTAGATGGGGTGATGTAACTACAGCTTCTTTTAAAGGCTATCTGCAAAAGAAAAAGCTTCCACAGCTCCATGGCTGCACATATACCACCATGCAGACAAAGAGCGGTTGTTCATAATTCACGTCTCCAGTCTGATCTGTGTCCAGATCGCCTGCCCTACTCCATCAATCATCATCATCATCATCATCATAAATTGCTCAGTTATTGCTTTACTACTACATGGTCTCTTCCACTCTAGTGCAGCTCAGAGCTCAATGCCTGGCTCTTCCGTTCCTCCATCTGGGACACCTTGTTTCTCAACTTGCATTGTTCCTCACACTTTTGACCACTCTTTTCTTATTAGAGTGTTAGATTCTCCAGGTGAAGGGTCCACGCCTTCCTGTCAAATACAGCCATTATTAGGTCTCGTGCATATGAAATTCATGATGGGGCAACTGGAGGATACCCAAGAATTAACATGGTACATGCACATGCTTGCAAAGTTGCCATTTCCCCCAGGGTAACAAGTCCCTCTGTCAACAGAGGCAAGACTGATTCATAGTGCTCCTTATTATGAAATATTTTCCTTGGGGCAACTGCATGTAGAGCTACTAATGCTTAGTTATTCCCCTAAACTTTAGGCAACCCACCGTAAGCTGAAAGCTCTGTAGCTCTGCCCCAAGGGGGTGTGTGGGGGGGGTGCTTTGTGTGGCCGAGCACTAAAGCTCCAAAGTCTTCTTTGTTTGGCTGAAACCATCTTGGTTCCAGGAACTTTGATCATTCTTTCCTTATTATGGAGTGTTTGATTCCCATAGTGGAAGGGTCCCCATCCAGTGTTCTCTTATTTCCACTTCCCCTGTGGAAGACGTGTAACTCAGGGCTAGAAATCCCATCAATAACTTAGGGATAATGGAAGGATGGTCAAGAGAATAAAGCGGAACAAGTTGACCCTTGTTCATTAGGGACATAGGTATACTTGGAGACATAGGTTGGGGGAGACATGTCAACAGGTTTTGAATATTTAAAAGAGTACAATAAGAGGTGAAAACGTTTTCTCCATTGCCGCTGCAGACAGCTCAAGAGGCAATGGTTTTAAGCTATAGAAAGGCAGGTTTAGGTTAATTAGGAAAACCTTGTTGGAACAGTTCAGCGAGAGAAGTTGCTGCCTAGAAGTTGTGACATCTCCTTCCCTGGATGCTTTCAAGGAAAAACTGGACAGGCATCTGTCAGGGATGCTTCAGGTAGAGGTTATCCTGCCTCAGGGAGGAGAGCTGAACTAGGATTCATGCAAACTCCCCCAGGTTGAGGATAAAAGGCTGGAGTCTGAGGCATTCAGGTTCAGTTCTCTGTTCAGCTGCAAATATCCTGTGTGACCTCAGTGTGTCTGCTCCCCATACATAAAGTGATAAGAGCCCAGAGGTGCTGGAAGGAAGTGCTCAGCCAGTACGGTAATGGACATAGGTAAGTACCTTTCCGAGATCATTCACCCCTTTTCACCCCCCTCTGCTCTGTCTGTACAGTCCCCTGCCTTCATTTAACAATCACTGCCAAAAAAACCCACGTGCACCTAGCTCACTTCCATAATTGCCACACTCCCATGGCAGGGAGAATGAAATGCTGGAGATAGGGTGGCCATACCTCCTCTTTAAAAGAGGATGCTTATTAAAAATACACATTGCAGGACTGCATTGCTGCCAGTGCAGCCCTGCACCATGTATTTTTAATAAATGCCCTCTTTTAAAGAGGTGGTATGGCCACCCTAGCTGGAGACTATTTGGGTGTTTTTAAATAAGACGTGTCCATGCATGGCCTCCACCCCACCGGAGGCGCACTCCCGTGATCCACTCACCAGCCACCCAGGCCCCACCAAAAAATCTGGAGTGCCGCAAGTGGGCCAGAGTGGCCACCTCCATGGACGGGGCAGCCACGCTGGGAACCGCTCAGGCCACTTATGAAAAATACATGTTGCAGGGCCTGCATTTGTGCCAATGCAGGCCCTGCAACATGTATTTTTCATAAGTGGCATGGAAAAATATACCTAGGCAGCAACCCTACTCTCAACTGCCACAGACATGCCCCCCCCCCAGCTCTTGTTTAAAAACACCCTTCATGTCACAGGGCTATGCTATAGCACCCAGCCTCAATTCCACTCTGCCTAGGGTTAGGTCAGCCAAGAGTTTCTCAGCCTGTTCCCAAACAGATCTTCCCAACCTTGTACTCATGTTGATCTTCGCTGCTGCTGCTGCTGCTTCCTTCCCCCCACATCCCTCTAGAGTGGGGAGGCAGGGTGGTGATGACTGAACCACTTTCGTTGATTGCTCTTATCTAGCAATTGACACATTGCTGAGCTCATTAAGCCTAGAAATGCTGACTTCCAATTTTCAACTGCAATTTAGCAGTTGTTAAATGAAAGATGCAAAGATAGGCTTTCAGCCCAAGGCGGGCTCTGCTCAGCATTTTAATATATATTACCATCCCCACTTCAGCTCTAGTGGGTAGGTTCTCAAACTGGGGGTCAGCCCCCACTAGAGAGGCACGGAAGGTGTTCTGAGGGAGCATGAGAAGGACCCCTGGTGGCAAAAGCCTAGCTCCACACACTCAGCTAGAGGGAATCTCCAAAATAATGGGGTGGCATGGGAGAGGAAGTCAAAGAACCAGGGGCAGAGACAGAAGCAACAGATGCATGAAAGGGAGAGGAAGAGAGGGAGCAAGATGTGTGGGGTAGGGTCCTCAATTATGGCAGGTAAGCGGAAGAGGGACGCAGTTGAAATATTTTTAGACCCACTGCTCTAGTGTTACCCATGCTGCTGTTCTCTGTCCTGTCCGATAGGGGGCTCTGAAGTATTATACTTGCTTCATCTCACTCCTCCCGGCAAGGAGACGTGTAACCTCTGTCACATTTCTGAACCAGACAGAAGAATGCAGTTCCTTCCAGGCCCTTATGCAACTGGCTGTTGTTCCCACCTGAAGCCATCGACCAGCTTGGGGAAGCATAAATCAATACACTCATGCCAATCTGAATCACTTATACTTTTGCTGTAAATCCACGGAGAGTTGGCAGTATACATTCCCCCCCACTCTAAAAACAAAGAAACCTTACTTTTCAGAGGAATTTGTGGTGGTCAGTCCCCTCTTCTAAAGATCACACCACACACTGCTGTAGCAGCTGCATCTCTTAGTAATGGTGAGAAGTCATCTTTGCTCAGAGCAGCAAAATTCAGCCAGAACTGCTTGGCTGTTCTCTCTCCACACACCCCTTTCCCCAAGTGGTTGGCTAGATAGAAAAACTGGGCACTTACCTTTTGAATTTTACTTCTATACGGACCTCCTGGACAGTGCACCCATCTTCATTGCCCTGGGAATAGATCCGCACCCTGACCAGCAGGATTTTTTTTTCCTGACCGGCAGAAAATTTCTTAATTTTGCTGGAGCATGTGCAGTGGGGATGTGACCTCTAAATGCTTCACTTGTTCTAAGGCCAATAACTGTAATCAGATACTTCAAAATATGTGTATCAGCTGTCTCAGACATTCTCAAGCAGAGTCGCAAAACCAGAAACGAGCACGTGCTCAAACAGACCAACGTAGGAAGGGCTAGATGGCTGTCCAAGAGACCCATATAGAAGGCAAATTCACAAGGTAAGTGCCCAATTTTCCTTTCTCTTCAGGCCTCCTAGACAGCCATCTTCATTACTCTGGGGACATTGCAAAGCAGTACCCCCCCATCAGTAAAACTTGTGGGGGGGGGAGAGATAAACTTTCAGCAGCATAAGACTATTTCTAGAGAGAAGCAGATTTACAACACAGCTTGAAGGACTCTTTTGCCACAAGCTGCCTCGATGGACTCTTGCATATAAATCTTATACTGCCTAGTAAACATATGCCATTAATTATGACCATGGGTGTTTTCAGACATGACACTAACCCCAGTTTAACCACACTTGAACTTTTCTTATACATGTTGCGGGGTTGTATTGGTGCCCTATGCAGCCCTGAAACATGCATAAGAAATGTTTGTGTGGTTAAACTGGGGTTAGCGTCATGTCTGAAAACACCCCATGTAGCCACTTGGTAGATCTCCTCATACGGAGCTTGAGACTTAAAGGCCCATGAAGTTGCAGAACGCCCTAGGGAATGCGCAGAAATAGACTGAGGTGGTAAGACCTTCTGCCCTGTGAACCTCAGCAGTAATAGACACAATCCATTTAGAAAGGTCTTTTTACCTGTCCTGGAGAGATGATGATGAACAAAAAGAGAGGCAGTCTGTTTAAAGGGGGTTGGCCTCTTCCTCTGTGGATGTATTGGTTTGGGGCAGAAGGAAGGAAGAATAACTTCCTGAGCCCTGTGAAAAAATGAATTAATCTTTGGTGTAAATGCTGGGTCCAGCCTTAAATGAACCAATTCTCTCCTAAACACCCAAAGAGGAGGGTTCAATGGATAGTGCACTCAACTTAAACCCTTCGTGCAGAAGTAATAGCTACAAGGAAAGCCACCTTTAAAAGAAAGAAAATACAGGGAAACCTCACTCAGCAGTTCAAATGGAAATGAGGGCTTTAACAGGGCCTTCAGTACTAAATTCAAGTTCCATGAAGGGAAGCGATGAATTACCAGAGAAGAAATTAGTCTGGCTGTTTTCAAGAACCATCTAATATGAGGTGGAGACTTTTAGTTCTACAGAACTGCTCAGTATGCTAATACTGTCACCTGTCTCAAAAGCTTATTGGGTTTCAACCCTTTATTGAGACCTGACTGCAGAAATTTTAAAGCTGTGCCAGTATCTACCCTCTGATGTTTAGGTTTTTTTTGTTGTACACCACTGTCAAAGACCCTCCACGTGCACTGATAAAGCCTCTTGGTTAGCTGACATTAAGGTATCCAAGACTGCTGCTGAGTAGCCTAACTTTCTAAGTGTTCAGTGCTCAGCCGCCACGCTGTTAACCTGAGAAGGCTGGTGTACACTATTTGACCCTGTGATAGCAAGTCATTTAATAGAGGCAGTTGGAATGGTGGAGCTGTCTGAAGCTCCGTTAGGTCTAGGAACCAGGGCCTTCTCAGCCAGAACGATGATATGAGAATCACTGTCGCCCCTTCTGCCTTCATCTTGATTATCCTGCTGATGAGCAAAAATGAAAGCATAAAGTAGGCCTCTTGACCACGTCTGATTCAAGGCATCCTTGGCTAACGCTCCCTCCACTTTGAAGTGAGACATGAAAATGCAAACAAGTCCAGAACCGGAAGGCTGAACCTGTGGACAAATAATCTGGAATACATTGCGTTGAGACCACTTGCCTGGATCCACGCTTCATTGACTGAGCCAGTCCACCTGGCTGTTGTCCTTGCCTTGAATGTGCAAGGCCCTGATCAAAATTAGATTATCCTCTGCCATTTGAGCATCAATTTTGCCTGGTTGTTGAGGAATTTTGATTTGCACCCCCACCCCCCATTGTTCATGTATGCTTATGCTGTCATGTTGTCCATGTACACAAGAATGTGATTATTTCGGCTCTCAGAAGAAAATTTCAGTAGGGCTAGGTAAATTACCCTCAATTTAAGCCAATTTATGCTGTGAAGTTTTTCTTTTGCACCCTAAGGCACCTGCACAGGTTTCTGCCTCAAATGAACCCACCTCCCCCCACCCCCCATACAGACTGGCATCTGTCATTAATATCAGCCTGGTGGGTTCTGAGTGGGGAATGCCTGGAATGACGTGATTGTCCGTTCACCACCACTTCAGTGATGTTTTTACCAGGTGGGGAACTTTGATCCCTGGATGAGGCTTCTGACTTTTGTAAGGCTTCGGAAGTGCTTGAAGGGGTGTTGAGTGGAACCTGGCCCAGTATAGGTAATAGATATGCAAGGTCAACAGGCTCTGTAGACTCACCAGCCCCTTCAGGCAAGACTTTGGACTGTTCTGGGCCTGTATAATCAGTTGGCAGATCTTGCCCTGTCGCTGAGGGGGAATAAATACCTTGTTAATTTGAGTATTCAGGATCACCAAGTGTTCTCATCTCAATGCAGGCTACAGATGACTTTTCAGAAAGTTGATGACAAAACCATGTGACTGTAGGTATTCAGTCATCCTGGCTAGGTCCTTGTGTGGCCACTCCTCAGAAGGGTTACCAGATCAGGTGGTCATCAAGGTACGGGTGGATGTGGATTCCTTCCTTCCATCCTTAGAGGTATCAACACTTTTGTAAAGGTTCTGGGAGATGCCAGGCTCTGGCATGGTACTGCCAAAGCTGGCAAGCATATTTGAACCTGAGCCACCTGTGATGACCTGGTCTGAGAGGGACATGGAAGTAGGCCTCCATGAGGTCTAGTGACATCAGCCAACCTCCTTGTGCAATTGCAAGGCATATGGATTGAAGGGTTTCCATTCAAGATTTCTTTAGTTGCACAAAGCGGTTGAATTTTTTCAGATCTAGAACTGCCCACCTCTTCCCTGACTTTTTAGGGACTAAAAATAAAATGGAATATACTCCTGAACCCTGTTCCCCTTCTGGGATCAGTTCTATGGTGCCTGTTGATAGAAGGTAATTGATCTAATTTATCATGGCTTTATATTTGTCTGCTTTTTTTTTTTTAGATTGAAGAAGCCAAAAATGATTCCGTGAGGCATCTGTAAAATTCTACAGCATAGCCCCAGGTTAGAGCCTCTTTTAGCCAGAGGTCCAAAGTTGTTAGGTTCCATTTGTTGGCAAAAAACAGCAAATGCCCCCCTATACTTGGGACCTCCTTGAGAGGAATGGATACATAGTTGATACATGTAGTTATGCCCCTGGTTTAGATGACCAGAGGCTGATCCTGTTCAGAGCAGTTGGGACCCGTGCATCCATGCTGGTGTTGCCAGTAGATTCTACCCCTCGATTCCCTGGGCTTGAAGGAAGGATTTCTAGACACTCGATTCAGAATACCCACCTCTACTATAGGGACCCCCCCCCAAAAAAAAAAAACTTTCAAAGGTTACTGAAGCTTTGCAGAGTTTGCTTTTTTGTTTCATCAAATTCATCTGCAAGAACCTTTTTCAGACACTCCAAATACTTTAGAGCCCTGATAGGCTCCAGAGATTAATAGATTTTTGGCATGGGTAGCTCTCTCCTAGGTTTGGAGCCAGTCTTGTATGAGCTGCTATGTTTGCTGCTATTGCTATTGCTGCCTAGGTGAGGGTGTCAGTGGAGGAGTTAGCAATAAACACTGTGGCCAGCTGGATCCGTGCTGTCAGGATCCTGACCTTTTTAGATGGGAACTCTGGGTCCCTTCCTCTTTTAAACTCTCTTATGAGGGCCTGAGAGAAGTAAGGTCACTGTTGCCATCTGGAGCACTACTGCAGAAGTCTCAAAATTCCTCCTAAGGCTAGATTCCATACCCCTATTGGTCTGATGTTTTGGGTAAAAGTCTCCTTTGGAGGAGAAGACTGACTGGTGGGCTAGAAATACTGTGGTGTCCACTTTGGGGATCATGAACAGTTGCTCTATGACCATGTGTATAGCGAGTCCTGTACTGTTTGAGTAGTCTGCCAGGCCATGTTAGGAAATAAATGAGGTTTATTGCACCTCAGTTTACCCCAAACGGGATCGAAGGTTGCCAATCAACAAGCCAAAGTATGTGGGTACAACTCAGTTTTATTGGGTAGACACATGACATCTGGACATGGCAGTGCATGTGCGTTACCAGTTACAAACCCCAGTAACCCACCCCAGGATATCTTACGTGTTAGAGGCCACGGTCCGAGCCACAGGCTGGTTCAGAGGAGAAGGGAAGGGGGCCCAGCAGGCAGCAGGGTAGGAGTCTCTGGATCTTTGAGAGCGACGATTAGGACCAAAGACCCACACAGCTCACTGCAATGCTAGTGGCCGTTAGCATCAGTGACAAAGGATAGGGGTCTGGGCATTCCTTTTTATAGTTTTATTTATTAAGAATACATGTTGCAGGGTCCCCTCTTTGATCCTGCCAGGTACAGAAATAAGCTGAACGTCTCATTAACACTAATTTTTACTTCAGGGGAGTTTCCCTTCTCCACTGCTTCATTGCCGGCCTTTCCTGCTGAAGCACTCTCCCTTCCTTTCAGGCCCACTTCGTTAGAGAGAGTGGTCAACTGGCGCCACATTATGGCCTTGAAGATACATTATTTCTGTTAGAGTGAGAGTTATGTACAGCTTTGTACTCTTGGGCCTCCCCAATCTGTGCCAGCCTGAGGCCCATACTTCAAGTTAGCTAAACTGAATTTGTTCAGGCCTCATCCTTCTTGTGTCAGAGGACCATGACCAAACTGCCCGATCAATTCATAATAACCAAACTGCTTAATCAATTCCTAATAGCTGTTGCCATCCAGCCTATATGAGTTCTTCGAAGGGCCTGTCAAATGGAATTCCTTTGTCCCTGCCTTGGGATCTCAGGATATATTCCCTGAGGAATCCTCCACAGAGGACTCTAAGGATTCTGCCTTTGCGTTCTTCTCTCCACATCTGGGCTTTTTGTACCTCTTTATAAGCCTCCTATTTGAGAGGAAACTGTGTCTTGGTCCTTAGTCCCTTTCATGTCCCTTTTCTAAGAGGGGGGGAGGGGAGGAATCAGGAATGATGGAGTCCAGGACCCACAAATCCCAATTCTCCTCTCTAGGGAGGCCTTGGGAGATTGCTGCTTCCCTTCGCAGGTGTGTTTCTTCTGCTTATTTTATTTCTTAGCATTTTTACCCTACCCTTCCCTGAAAGCTCAAGGCAGCTTACAAAGATATAAAATACAATTAAAATTGAAATACAATTTGGAAAAACCCCCTTCAACCCCAACTCACCAATAGCTCCCACCTAATCCCAACCCCTGCCTACCAAATGCTATGCCAAAAAGAAAAGTCTTGCACTACCTCCAAAAAAATGCCCAGGCTCAGACTCAAATGGACCTCCAGGGGAAAGGAGTTCCACAATATTGGGACAGCAGCTGAGAATGCCCTCCTGTGGGTCCCCATTGAACGGATTAAAATCACAGGTGGAACTCACAGAAGAGCACCCCTGGCTGACCCCACAGGCTGTGATGGAGCATGGTAGGACAAGTGGTCTTTCAGATATATGGGCCCAGCCATTTAGTCAGATATATGGGCCCAGCCATTTAGGGCTGTTAAGGCCAAAACCAGCACCTTGAATTGTGACCAGAAGACTATTGGTAGTCAGTGCAGACTCCAGAGCACCAATGTAACGTGCACCCAGTGACCCGTCCTTGAAAGGAGTCGGGCTGCTGCATTCTGCACCAGCTGCAGCTTCTGAACCGTCATCAAGGGCAGCCCCACGTAGAGCATGTGGCAAAATGCCAGCAGGGGGCGCTATACAGCTGAGCAACCCACCTCACTGTGTTTCTCCAAATCTCTGACCAGGGGTCCCTATAGCTGGCAAACCCCTGAAAACTCTTGATATTCCGCTGCCACCACCCAAGTGTATCCTAGAGGGCATTCACACCACTCAGGAAATGTGAACCCCAAAAGGTATAAGCCTCACAGCTTCCCAAGAGCACTTCCTCTCTTTTCCCAGGGTTTCCTCCCCTGCGTTGGAGACTGAACCCCAGAGTCACCCAAGGAAGGCTTCCCTTGATCCCAAAGCTGTTGGCTTCTAGCCAAATAGGGAGTTTTCCCCTCTTTAATAGTTTGGTCTGGTTACCTGGCCAAAGGAAACGTTTACTGGTCAGCCAATAACACACACACACACACACACCCAGTAGGGTAAAAACAAAGCTTAGAGTTTACTGGTGCATATAAAAAGGAATAAAAGCAAAGTTTACACTGAGAACCAAGAGGTGATAAACCCTCTGAGCAATGCGAGTCAGTCTATTGGGCGTGGTAGCCCGTTTGGAACGCGTCTCTCTACAACTGTATCTAATGTGGCAGGCAGACTAGCAAGTACTCACGCAGGGTAGGTTCTGGTCTGGTCTCCATAGCTGATGTTTTTCCTATGGGGTCAAGGTTCTTGTCCTGGCAAGGCCAGAGTTACAGAGTTCACAGCCAAGCCATCCTGTCTATGTGTGCCTCCAGCAGAGAGGTCATGCGAGCGTAAGAGTGTGTGTCAGAGCGAGCCCCAGGGAGAAAGCGAACAAGCCTGTGGCTCAGCCTTTTTAAAAGTTCCCTTCCCCCTCCCTATGATTCGTTCAAGAGAGTCACCTGGCTCAGGTACAGATCGCCCCTGACCAGTCCAAGCCAATCAGGTTTCTGCCTCCTGCTGGCCTTAGGAATTTCCTGAGGAATTTCAGGAATGTGGGGGTCCTAAACATGTGCTTGTTTAGAGGCCTAGCACTCGGTTAAGCATGACTCAGTTTCAGGCACGTGTCCTTGTCAGGGCCAGTGGCATTTTGCCACAGAGCACACTGCAGTAATCTAGCCTTGAGGTGTTAAAAGCATGAATGACAGTGGCCAAGTCCAAATCAGAAAGAAAGGCTACTGCCTCTTCACCAGATGGAGTTGGTGAAAAGTGCTCCTGGCCACCATCGCAGCCTGAAGATTCAGGCACAGCAAGGGGTCCAGAAGCACTCAGAGACTACAGACCTGAGTGACAAAGGGTCCCCATCAATAACAGGAGTCCCAATTCCCCCCACATCACAGGGCTGGCCAACCATCATCACTTCAGTCTTGTCAGGATTCAGCCTCAATTAGTTCATCCTCATCCAGTCCCCAACAGCCCCTAGGCATCGGGTAAGCACCAAGACTGCAGGAGCTGTGTGTCTTGATGACACTTCACTCCAAAACCTCCTAATGATCTTGCCCAGCAGCTTCATATACACATTGCACAAGAGGGGAGACAAGATAGAATCCTGCAGGACCCCACAGAAGAGATCATGAGGGGATGACATGCAATTGCCCACCACCACCCGCTGAGACCTCCCCGACAGGAACAAACAGAACCACTCAGAGCGGTCCTGTGCACCCCTGCCAGATGCTGCAGACATGTCAACAGCACCTCATGATCAACTGTATCAAAGGCTGCTGAAAGATCTAACAGGATCAACAGGGTACAATTCCCCTTATTGATCTCCAGGCACAGATTATTGACCAAAGCCACAAGTGCAGTCTCCATACCATACCTGAATGAAAGCCTGACTGAAATGAGTTCAGTAACCTGATAGCATCAAAATGAGCCTGGAGCTGGCAGGCAACCACCTGTTTGATAACCTTACCATTAGAGACAGGGTGATAACTAGCCGGGGAGTCAGCATCCAGAGATGGCTTCTTAAGCAAAGGCGAGACAACTGCATTTTTAAGAATGTCTAGCATCCTACCTCCCCCCCATCAAGGGAGGCATTGACAACCCCAGCCAGCAACAGCCCCAGTGTCTCCAACGGGCAAGGATCTAATTCACAATTGGTTGCTCGCATTATCCCAAGCAAATCCTCCACATCAGTGGAAGATATTAATTGAAATTGATCCAAACAAACAGGACAAGATGGTGCTTCCATAACCCCAAGCTGTGACTCTGCAGTTAAGACAGCAGCGCCCAAATTGTGGTGAATACGAGCAATTTTGACTGTGAAGTAATTAATAAAAATATCACAGCGGGCTGTAGAAAATCCTAATTTCTGGTGGAGACAGGCTGGATTGACCAGACCTCTCACCACATGGAACAGATCCTCTGGAGGAGACTTTGCAGATGCTATGATGGCAGAAATGAAAGCCGCCTTCACCACCATCACAGCCATGGCACAGTCCTTCAAAAACTATCTATGCTGCAATCGGTCGGCTTCAGCACGAGTTGAGCGCCACCTGCATTCCAACTGCCTGCCGTCCCGCTTCAACTGCCTCAGGCCCTCCATATACCAGAGGAACCTGTGCTGCTGCAGTGGTGAGAGCAGATGCCTGGGTGCAACTATGTCGATAGCCATGGTCAGAATGTCATTCCACAGGGTGACCAGGCCATCGACCGAGTAGCTGTCAAGGTCAGGGTATATCCCCCCCCAGAGTGTTCTGGAAATTAATTGGATCCATCAGCCTCTGAGAGTGGACCAACCTAACTGGCCAACCACTCCGACAAGGGCAAGGATTTTCACCTTCAGGAGGTAATGGCACCATGACAATGGTGCTGCAGCAAGACTCCCAATAATTAGAACCCGTTTCCAGGCTGGTACAAAACATCAAATCCAATGGGTGTTCCACCTCATGTTTGGGGCCAGCTATTATCTGGGATAGGCCCATGGTTGTCATGGTGGCCATAAACTCCTGCTCCCGCCCTAAAAGGCCAGCCTCAGCATGCATGTTGAAATTACCCAAAACAATGTGTTTAGGTGATTTCAACACCATCTCCGAAACCAGCTCAGCTAGAGCAGTCAGGGGATCAACTTTGCAGTGGGGTGGTCGACACCAAGAGAATCCCCAAACTATCCCCAGCTAAATCCAACACCAGGTGAACACTATATTGGATGAGTCTGGCACAAGATATCTATGAAAGGCTATGGTGTCTTTACATGTCACCACCACTCTGCCCAGCCCCCTGGCTCTGGTCCTAGGCGGAGGCTGCACCGAGTACGTGGCTGGCACTGTCTAGGACAAGATATGCATTATAGAGACCAGGCTGGACAAGGTATCTGGGCCTAAGAGGTCATCAGCCTCCCCCAGAATAAGGTCAAAAATTGTTGATTTATTTGCCACTGGACCTCACGTTAAGCAGCAACAGCTTCAGATCAGAGGCCCCACTGGCCTCAGCCCACAAATATCTCAACAGAGTAGAGAGGCACTATGTGTCTGCTCCCAGTATCTCTGATAGTTTCCCTTCCCCTTCCTGCCATACCTTCCCATGCCCAGCGGAATCCCAGTTGGTTCAAAAGCTGCCCCACCTTCTATACCTCCCCCAAGGAGGCCTCCGTCTCTGGCTCCTGATAACTACTCCCAACCCCCGAACACAGTAACCCTCAAAGGGCAAACAGGTCTCTAGGGGGAAGGGTGGTCAGAGACCATGCCCCAAGCCCAGCTTCCCCCAGCAACAGAACAGCAGCAAAGACAGGTGGGGAAACCCCCATCCTCCCTCATACTCGTAACCCCCGCCCTCACTGTGGGACTGTAGTACCACCCCCCTCTCACTGGGGGGGCCATGACATAACCTACCTATCTCATCCCACCCCACATAACGTAGTTCAACCCCATGCCCCTGCCCGTTCTCCCTCTCTCTTAGGGGCCATGGCACACCCCTACCATATCCCTGTCCATACCCCCCCAATCACAAGTGGGTGATAGCATCATACCCCACTCCCAACCCTTCACATTTAAACCCCCTCCCATAAAATCTATGCCCCTCACACAGCCATTTGACCCATCCACCAAAGCCCCCCCTAAAAACAAAATTCCAAACTACATACAATAAACCCAACCCACCGTAACGCACTCTATGTGAGACTACCCTTGGGACCGGGCTAGCGTGAGCACATTACTCGTGTTCTGCTCTCTGCACTGTCTGCCAATAGTCTTCCGGGCCCAATTCAAGGTGCTAATGTTGACCTCTAAAGTCCTGAACGGCCATGGCCCCGCCTACCTGCTGGACTGCCTCACCCTCTGGGTCCTGGATTGACCTCTGCAGTCGGCTGGGGGTGCCCTCCTTGAGGTCCCCCGGGTTTCCTCTCTGGCCGCACCGCAGCTGTGGAACTCCCTCCCGTTGGGAGGTTCACCTGGCCACTGACCTCCCCTTTCCGTAGACCGTGCAAGACTTGGCTGTTCTGCCGGGCCTTTACCAAGGGAGATGCGATGGGTGGGTTGGGCTAGGAAGGGGTTTTTGGTATTGGGTTATTTTAACTTTGGATTAGTTGCTTTTAATGTATTTTAAAATGTTGTTAGCCACCCGAGAAGCTTATAGCAGGAGGGGGCAGCATATCAATTTAAAGTAAATAAACAAACAAACCCCAGCCTCCTAACTGCCAAATGGTCAAACGGCTGCCGGACAGCGGCTAGCCTTTGGCAGCTGCTTGCAGCAGGCTGATAACTTTTCTCCACTGGAGGGGAGGAGTGGGGGGGTAGCCTAATAAAACCTTTAGGTTTATTAGGAGGCAGAGGAGGGTCAGAAACAGAAAACAATTACATCACTTGCAAGTGTGTCTACTCCCTGCTCCCCATCTGCCAGGCTCTGAGCTTTTGCAAGACACCAGGGTGTCTGTGGCCTGCTTTCTGCATTGAGGCAAGCTGCTTCCACTTGCTGGCAAGTTCGGACTGGCCTTTGAACTGGAACATGATGCCCTTCCGATATCTGCTGACTAAGGGAAGATACTCTCTCCCCTATGGCACTTACGTGTGCAGTTCTGCTCCTCAAGGAGTCTATTCTTGGTCTCTAAAAGACCTCCACGTGGAGGGTCAATGGAAGGGGCGTGCCATGGCGGGGTCTTACTGCATCTGGTGCATTGGGAACCAGCTCTCCCTCCCCTTCTTCGTGCTGCCTGTCTGTTAGGTTCATGGAGCTTGGTGGCCGCCGTTTTGTTTTGGTGTGCAAATTGCTGCGGTCATGGTGTGCGGCTCCTTCCCAGCTGGATTCATCACCAGCTCTGCTAAGCTGGTGCAAGACCGCAGCTCCTTTACGGAGGTTGAGTGACAAGCAACAGGTTACCTGCAGAAGTGCTGCCTGTGGGGAACTCCTCTACGCCCATTCTTCTCCACTCTCCTATTGGCTACAACAGTCGGGATGGGGGGAGAGGGTGCAGGGAGGAGGGGTGTGTGCAATCATGGGGACTTCGCTGTTTTAATGTTGTTTATCTCTTTTCCTTAGGATTTGCCACTGTGCCCATGAGAAAAGGAATCTGCTCCTGCTCAGTTCAGAGGCAGACATCAACTGGAGCATTAGGGGTCAGATCCCCACTACACATGCTCCACCAAAAATTAAAGATCTGCCTCCTGCTGGTCAGGATGGGGATCTATCCCCCGAGTAATGAAGATGGCTGTCCAGGAGGCCCAAGGAGAATTACAAAATGCAACTATGGGCCAGGTGCAGTGAGGGGGAAGGAGAGAATCATGTGAACTCTGCTACTATAGTAGAAGGCTAAAGATGTTACGTTTCTAGAAATTTTGAAAAGCATGGAAAAAGCCTTATTGGGGTTCTTTTGAAAAAACAAATTTTGGGGGGGAAATTAAATTTGCAGTTTTTACTTGATTTTCAAAACAAGCTTGGTTCTATCCTTTGGTATCAGACAAATAGTAATAGCTTGTTATAATAAAGTGTTTCCCAAGTCTTCCAGATTTTTCTTACTAGGTCTTGGGGGAGGGCGGGGGGGGGGAGAAATGGGGAGGAAAAGTTTTCCCAAAAGGTTTCAAGTTTCTCTGGACCCCCACATCTCTACATAGGGCAGCCCCACAACACAGGTCAGGACACTAGCATCACCACTAGATAACACTGTTCCACAGCACCTTTTAACTTCCTTTCTTGCCAGAGTATACACAGCATTCACCTCTTGCTTCTTCTGTACAACTCAAGCTTATGTTCAGCAAGGCCCATAGGGGGCAGACAATACACACCAGCAATCTCCCCCCCACCCCCAGCTCATTTCTCTGACATTTGATATGAAGACACATGAACAGAATGAGATGTGCCCGTCACACCCCAGTTTGCAAGCAGAAGCACTGACTAATCCAGCCTGCTTCTACATACATGCACATTATTACTGAGGAATTTCAACCAGAAACAGGTGGAAATTCATTTAGGAGAGAGATCGGGAAATCTCAGAAAAGGAAAACTGGATCAGAGTCGAAGTACAACAGGAATCTTTATTAAAAGGCATCCTTTAGGAGTATGTTGGCAGACATACAGTATACACGCACACTTACATTATGTACACTCTTACACACCTCACAGAGCACCACCGAGCGTTTGAACCAATAAATTAAAAAAAAAGGGGGGGGGAAAAAGAAAAAAAAAGAGAGGTCAAGGGTATATTTTTTTCCATCACATAAGAAATGGCATCTCCCCAGAGCCATGCTAGGACAGCTGACTGGGGAATCCACAACAAGAGCCAACAAGGACATGGACCACCCCAGATGATGCAGTGATAATCAGTGTGCTTCTCGAGAGGGGGCAGCTTCATACTCTGGCTTCAATGCACTCTAGTTTAGAGTGCATCTCATCTGGTCTGTGCCCCTCCGCTTGGGCACACTGGCCAATATGGGCACTTGGGCTCTCAGCACCTCTGGCTTTGGGGGTGTGTAGGCAGGCTGCAGTCTGAGGGTGGGGGGAATCACATTCGTCCGAGGTAATGTCCGGCACGTCATCCGACTGGCTGTCGGAACTCTCCAGGTCACTGCGGATGCTCTCTGGCTGAGCCAGGGTGATGTCCCAGGTTTTGCTGGCAACGCAGTCCTTCTGCTCACAGCTTTGGTGTTTGCAAGTCTGCTCCGGCTCCTCTTCCACCTCCTCCTCTTCGTTCTCTGCCATCTGGGTGTGAACATGAAGTGAGTCCTCTGTGCTGCTCCCGCTAACAAGCTGGTAGTGGCTTGGCTTGGCCTCTATGTCCACTTGGATCTCCATGTTGTTACACTCTCTGCAGGAAAAGGGCAGCACCTCAGTTACCAGTGACAGCATTAGACTTCAGTTACAGCAAGAGTGCTTTACTCACAGCAAGACATTTACCATACCATTTGACAGATTAGCAAGAAATAGGATAACTGCAATGTTTCATGGTTAACTCCCACAAACAGTGCAATCCTAATGCTGCTGCTCCAACATTAGCTCTGTTCAGCAGGACGAATGCTGATACAGTAGCTCGCTAAGTACACCGAAAGCAATCCCCATTCCCACTCTGTAGACAGAGTAACTAAGGCACAAGGGGGAGGGAATGGTCCTAGTCTGACTGACCCAGCAAGTGGTCTGGTGCTCCACCCGCCACCCCCCTTCCAATTCTTAGGCTGCACATGAAGCTTGCAGGTTTGAAAATAATAGATGCATTCTGCACAACACTAAGCAAAAGAAGAATTTCCTGAAGTGGATTTTATTGAGCCTTCCTACAGGCAACAAGCTCTTACTCAAGTACAGGTGTGATAGACTGACATACATGTGAGGAAGGATAGCCTAGGAAAGGTGGCCAAATGGTTTGGCAGGCAGTCAATTGATAATCCTAGAAATAGTGGAATCTATACAGGCTTAACTATAAAGTTTCTGATATCCATAGCCAGGAACCCATCTTCACTGCATTGTTCCCACTGTCACCAAAGGGGGGGGGGGGGACACGCAGTGAACACAGGCCCCTGTCCATAGCCCACTGTTTCCACTTCATGACTTTGCAATTCACCAGAGCTACCAGAGGAGAAGTGCAATTACATATGCATGACACGACTGGGCACCCTAGAAGTTCGGGCCAGAGCTGCTGCTTTGCTGGGAAAGAGTAACCTCTCTGGAGCGCATCTCTTGCTACGGCACTGAACAGAATTGCTCCATATTGCTTGTGCTGAGCTGCTTGCTCTTGTTACCATCATACTCCTACTACAGAAAAGCAAGTTAATTTTGAGAATGCTCCTCCCAAAAACCAAGGAAGAAAAACAAAGCTGGAGAGAGGGGAGTCCGAGTACTCCTGCCAACAAGCCCAAAGCTGCAGGGTGAGCTTTATCCATAGTCCCCCATCTCCTCACTACCATCCCACCTTTATACCGTCACCACCACCCCTTTTCACATAAGGGGAAAGGGTTTACCTACCTGTCCTGGGGGTTGTATGAACTAATAATGGAGCCAGCCATAGCCCGGGTACTGGCGTTGTCACTAATCGCTCCGAGACTGACTGAGTCCTTAGGGAAAATCTCCTTCTGGACATCTGCCTGCACTTCCAGCCTGGAGGAGAGGAACAGCCAGAGTGAGGGACCCTGAAACAGCTTGGCACCCACCATACTGCAGCAATGCTGTAGGGAGTTCTAACTATGCCTTTTTAAAAACAAGTGAATGAGCAAGAACCTTTTCTTGGCCTTTCCAGGCCTAGAACCAATAAGACTTCTCCCACCCACTCATCATGAAAACAGGTTGGAGCAGAGATATCCCACTGCTCTGTGCACAAAAGCCATTTAGCAAGAAGGCGGTGAGTCTAACAGATGAGTCTAACAGCCTCATTCTTGGCTTCATCTGGTAGAAAGCTTTCCCCGTTGCTGGTTTTTCCATGACCAGGGTTAGGTCATATTCATCCTCTTATGACTCATGCAGTTCCTGTGTAGAGCAGATTTCCATAGAACCAGCTCCCAGAGCCAATCCCATGCTGGGCTGTACTTTTAGTAAGTAATTCCCATTACACAGTCACCTGGCTGAAAGAGGCAGTTTCACATGAAAACACTATCATGTAACCATATGACTTTGGAGGCAGACTCTCCCAACACTAAACGCTAACTGGAAATAACAGACTCTTGAAGCATTAAACTTGGTCAGCAAGAGGATCAAGAGAACCTTATGTTGACAGTGAAAAGCATCTCTGACACTGCTTTGATCTCCGTTCCTTCTGAACTTACAAACTCTATACCCTCTTTGTTTTTCTGGTAGAAAACCAAGAGGAAAACTCTGCTATGGCTTATTAGCATGGGGTTCATGTAAGGCAGACAGGGAATTACATCTGGGTTCCCTGATTCTACCACTGCCCATGAGAATTTTTTTATTTTTTTTTAAAACCATCCATGAAGTGCCCATGGTGTGATCACAGCCCCAGATCAACCCCGACAACCTCAGCTTTGTGGGCATGCAGCCCCTCTACCCCAATACAAGTCAGTTCCATTACCTGCTGTACTTCCCCTTTCCACCCAAGAGCACTCCACCGCTCAAGGTGCCTCCTGAGAGGGCAGCAAAGCTGGCTGTCTCGCTGTAGTTGCCCTGCATGACGCTGAGCCCATCGGTGGGGCTCCCACTGGTGCTTAGTACACTGGTCAAACCTTCAATGCTGCTCTCCCCAATACTGGGGTTCTTCAGGGCTCGCCAGGCATCTGCCACTAGAATAGAAAAAAAAAAAACATTCAGGGAATGCAAGACAGCCTCTTCAGGGAGTCAGCAACTGTTTAGGGGAGACTGGCATCATAGTAGGGGTTTAAGGTTACATAGTGAGAAGCAGGTAAATACTCCAAGCAACATCTGTAATTGTCATTTCAGACTCCTTCTCCAGCAGGGAAGAGGGTCAGGGTCTCCCTAGAAACACACACCCAGTGCTGGTCAGACAAAGTTAGAATGCTCAATTATCACTTCAGCTTTTGTTCCTGCCATGGTGTTGAGAACACTAAGGGGACAATCCAGCGGCCTGCTTACGCCAACCCCTACGCAGTGCACAGTCAAAACGCGCACACTTGGACGCACATCTGGTGCTGCGCGTGGAGCACTATGTGCGCATCTGAGTGCACACGTTCTGGCTGTGCGCTGCACGTCGGGGTTGGCGTAACCAGGCTGCTGGATTGTCTCCAAAGGGGTTAATCTACAAGCAGTGGCACAAGAAACAATCTTAGGCTCATTATCCATCCTTGTTACCCTGGAGGGACAGCCCCATAACGAAGTCTTCATTCACTCCCCACCACTTACACAGTCCCAAGCTACACAGACTAGGAAAGATTACCTGTAATTGGTCCATCATCTTCATCAAACTCTATTTTCACTCCCTTGCCATTGGCTGTGCTGACTCCACAGCCACCTCCTCGGCACAGAGAAATTGGCACAACTCCATAGACATAGGCCAGCATGATGGGGACTCCAATGCCTGGAAGAGGGGAATGAACTCCATCAAGGGGCAGGGGGGCATCAGGCAGTAGTAAGGCATAGATGTGCTTGGTAGGTAGCAACAAAACCACCAGCATCATGCTACAGCACAGAGACTCTCTCTCAGGGAGTTATATAAACTATATTCACTACTAATACGAGACCATAGAAAGGTAGGATTGCTCTACAGGTCATACGTCAAATTGTCAGGACCTTAATGCTGTATCTATCTTGCATAAAAACAGCACAGGCTTATTGATAAGAGGTCTGTGCTGAAGAGGCTACAAGGAGCATCATGTGTGGTGTTCCATCTCAACTCATGCACAGATGCCAGGACTTGCATGCTGGATTAGGAGCCCCCCATGGGGTGCCATAGGACTCTATGAAATGTGCTTTGGTCACTCCTTTCTATTCTCATTACTGGAAATACTGGCATGATGTGCTTTGCTTCCTGGTTAATTCCTCTCTATGCACATTGACTGTGTCCACTTACCTACACTGACAGCAGCGATGACAGGAGAGGCAATGACAGATAATGTCACTCCACCAGTGATGGCCAGGTTCCTCTTATGCTTGGACGTTTTCTTTCCCTCATACCTGCTGTGAATCTGAGGAAGACAGAGGTCAAATAAGAACATGGGTGGCTTCACTAGCTCCAAAGCTCCAGCATGGAAAGCTGCCATACGTGTCTGTACAAGGGAAGGGACAGACAGGCTAAATCAGAGAGCTCCTGGTGTGAAGTCTCTCACTTCTGTGCTACCAGTCTGAATCTAGTCCTGAATGGGAGCAAGTCATTGCCAGTAACCTATGACAAGGGGAGATGGTAGAGCTCAGATATTGCTGGACAAGGGTCACCACTGAGGCCAAGGATGCAATGAGCAGTTACCATCTGTAGGGATGTGCTCAGTTCAGGGTGGAGGCACTGTGGCAAAGCAGCAGAGAATTTCCCAGTCCGTACCCATTAAGCACTTGTTCTGTAGACAAGGGAACATCCATCTCAAGGGCTGTCAAACAAGACTTCTCACCAGGAATAGACCCCCAAAGGCCTGGTAGAGGATTGCCTACCTACTGCCAGTTGCAGACATCCGTTTCTTACCACCAGCCTAGACATCCTCTGCAGACAGTTGCCCATAATGCCCAAGAGAGAATGCTCTTTGTTAGTTTTGACCTCCCAGCTCAGATGCTTACCTTTCTCCCAACATACACTGGAATACCAATGACCATGGCAGGGATGGCAATGCCAGCAATGAGGGAAATGCCCACAGGTGCACCAATCAAGGTGCCCAACTGCCAAAGAATCTTCTTCTTACGGCTCCATGGCTTCTTGCCCCAAAATGTACAGCCAGAGGGACTGTGGGAAGAAATATCAGTGTAAGCCCTCACAGGCCCTAGTGATGCCAAACAGAGGATTCTATTTCATCCTAAAAAGCCACCCTGTCTTTTCAGCTGCCTTGCAGAGTGCCTACAGTGCAAGAAATGCTCCCTCCCCCACCCTATTTTCCCCTCAAGGCTCACACTCCAGAGATGGTGAAGGGGACTGCCCTGAACATACACTTCATTAAGAGTTTTCCCCATACACTGCTCCAAGTGTGGATCAGGAGGGGAAAGCTTTGACAATTTAGGATTGGCTAGTGAGCTGCACCACAAAGTGTGTGTGTGTGCGTGGGGGGGGGGGG
>QEPC01007988.1:1980450-2000627 GCA_003113815.1 Sphenodon punctatus
GGGGGGGGGGGGGGGGCGATGCTCCCCCCAATCAGCTGTTCACTAGAAAACAATTTCTGGTCACAGGAGAGATTGACTAGCAGGAAACAGCTGAGTCTGCTTCAGCCCCACCCCAACACCCACACAGCTCCAGCTCACCTACATCAGCAATAGCCACAAGGGACCCACAGTGGGACAGATTCAAAAGCAGCTGGGGCCGCATTTGTTCCATAGGCCTGAGGGATCCCCATCCCTGGTGGAGATCAGCCAAGGTCTGTAAGGTCCTTCCACTGCCAAAGCCAGCAGGGACTTTAGATCTCACATGAAAGTCTATTCTCATTTATCACACACTCAGCAAGAGCATCAAAGACATTCAGATTGGCAAGAGTTTTGCAAGGAGTTGGAGGCAAAGGAGGTGGAGCTAGAGTAAGCGGGATGGGGCATCTTCTGGTGCAACAGAGGCAGCCCAAAGGTTCCTGCGCTGCAGCTCACCTGAGGTAATGCAAGTCTGAAATCTCCTTCATACACAGCCAGCAGAACTCACAGCCACACACTGCACAGGTCATGTGATTACAGCTGCCATCATTCATCTTGATGATGTAAGCACTGCAGCGTGGACATGGTTTGATGTCATCCGCTGTGGGCAGAAAGAATGGAAGCAAGTTCAACTCTATGCATCTCCCCCTTTTCCAGAATTCCTAGAGTTTTCATGTCTGGAGGGTGATGGGAGATGGCCCATGTCATGCTCTGTTCATCTAGGAGGATGGATTATTCCCAATGAATTAAGAAAAGTTCTGTTTAAATGGTTCCATTATAAACTGCTTTATTGCAAATGTAGATGATGCTGTATGTTCAAAGGCACAGTCCTCTGGGCAGACAGTGCATATGCTAGCAGTAAACATGAATCCAAGTCCCATTGAAATTAGTGGCACCTTAACAATACTAGCTGCTGGCACACATACTAATCACCCAGAGGATCATGCTACCCATCTAAGATGAACTGTTTAAGTTTGTCCAAACAGCATAGACCAGGCTAAACTCTAGCAGAGCCTCTGCTTCCAGGAATCCCCTTTGACAACACACTACAGTTTGGTGACTAGCACAACAGTTTGCTTTGCGCTGCGCAGTTTTGTGGAGTCAGTGCTGTCCTTTGTTAGAGAATATACAGGACTCAGGAAATCAAAACTAGTAAATAAAGCAGTCACCTTTAATATCTTAAACTTTAGTGTAATATACTTATCACTATTGTATTGTGTACCCGAGTTCTTGAATCCTTGTGAATGTTGCATCCCTCGTCTCCCCTCCCCGTCTTTAGATTGTAAGCTCTCGGGCAGGGACCGTGTCTATTTTATTCTCTGTAAAGCGCCAGGTACATTTCTGGTGCTATGTATAAATGCTAACAACAACAACAACTGATTTGAAACCCCTTTTCTCTCCCTTCATGTTACTAGCAACTTGCTTTACCAGCCTGTCAGACCAGCTGCTTTGTTACATTACTGGTTAGAAAAGGGAGCTGCACTCAGCAGCAGAGCTGATGGAACCCAGTAGTGTTGGATATCCTGATCTGTGCCAAGGGGCAGCATTTCATGCCAGGGGCCAATACCCGGTCTTTGATACCAGGAAATATTGTGTAGCAGGTGGGTCACTCGTCCAGCATCACAGATGTAACTGCAATACTGTTAAAGAGAAGTCTGTTAACACATACCTGGTCCCGACTCCTGTCCGTAGCTGAGGCCTGAGGTGTGCTTTGTCCGTACTCGAAACGTCTGTGCTCTTTGCTGACGGGCCATGTCGCAAGTTTGGTTGGGATGCCATATCTGTTTGCAGTGATAGCAGAACTCTGTCTGGCAGCCTTCCCTCTCACAAGTCAGCTTGGGGCAGCTGGCACAGCCATAGGCAATAACAGCGTAACTGAGAAGACAGACAAATGCCAAGAGAGTTATCTTCAGGATTCAGGAGTTTACATACAGAGAACACAACAGCATTGAGCCCCACAGTTTAACATTCCAGATCTACACCCCGAAGGCTACTGCATCTCCATAGCAAAAAGTGATCGCTACCCTCCTAGTCAGGTCATAACTTCCTCAGGAAGAAAACACAATTTGATTGTCACTGTATGCTTTACAAAGTATGCAAACCTGCTTTATCCATAGAAATTAATCTCTACCAACATGATACAGGCATGGCAAGTTCTTCTGTAAAACCTTTAGGGATCTTCAGAAGATGCTAGATATCCTGCCTGTGACAGTCAGTGGCTTATACCCCATGCACCAGAGTCAGGTGCCATCTAAATATCACTGCCACCTCAGCTGGGCAAGGAGGACCCATTGCATAGCTCCTTCTTGACCTCCGCTGATGAGCCTTTATGCCCTGAAGCTCAATGTCAGTCATCCATGCATTAGTTTTTTTAACCCCTTCCCCCCCCCAAAAGCTAATGCCAACTGGAGATGTGGACCTTCAGTAAAAGGTCCTTAACTTTAGTGTTCAAAACAATTATGCGTCTCAGTCGCCTGTGGCAGTACACTCCACAGGTTACACCAATGCGGTTCCTTTCAGCCATTTTTGATTCTTGAAGTTTTGTACCAAGGGATAGAAACAAGAGTGCTTAGTCGGATTTACTATTCAGTGTATACCTATGAGCAGTTCCATCTCTTTTCCAAACCAGACCTTAGCACTGTGGTTGTGCAGCCCTTGCTTAAGAAACCAACTCTGGACACTGACTCCTTGGCCAGCTATTGCCCAGTCTCTGATCTTCCCTTTGTAGGGAAGGTTATCATGAATGGGTGGTTGCCCAACAGATCTACACTCATCTTGACATGGTCAGATTCTTGGACCCATTTCAGTCTGGTTTTCGTCCTGGATACAGCAGGGAGACTGCGTTTGCAGTCTTGATCGATGATCTGCACCTGGAGACTGAAAAGGGGACTTGTACCCTGTGTAAGGACCTGGTCTTGAACTAGTGGCCCTTGGGACCCTGGTGGCTGGTGCCCCTACACCATCAGTACAGCCAGGCTTGGCCCTTGATTTGGTCCTGTTGACCCATTGGAAAACCTGATGGGATTCCCACCCACTATGACCTGATTGGCCCTGGACCAGCCATGCTCTGTATAAGAGGCATGTGAAAGGAAGCAGGAGCCAGGCAGAGCAACAACCTGGCTCCTAGTCTGTGTCCTATTTGCTGCCTCCTGAACAATTTCCTTGGACCACTGTTTTTGTCTCCTGTTTCCCGACTCCTATCCCTGCACTCCTGACCCCTGCTGCCTACCTGAAACCCTAGTGTTTCGTTCCCGCCTGACCCACCTGCTTCGGACTGCCTTCCTGGTTTTGACTTTGCCTGGACTCCAACTATGACTCTGGACTGCCTTTTTGGATTTGCTGCTAATCTGGTCTGATCCTGCTGGAACTCTAGTGGCAGGATCGTAACCCAACCACTCTGCCTTGTCCATAGTATGCATCTAACACCCTGTTGATCTTGTTAGATCTTTCAGCAGCCTTTGACACGGTTGACCATGAGGTGGTGTTGACATGACTGCGGGACCTGGCAGGGGTGTGTGGGACTGCTTTTGGGTGGTTCCATTCATTCCTGTCAGGGAGGTGTCAGCAGGAAGTGATGGGCGATTGTTCGTGGGATCTCATGGCATCCCCTGTGGAGTCCCACAGGGTTCTGTCTTGTCTCCCTTCTTGCTCATTGTGTATACATGAGGCCACTGGGCAAGATCATTTGGAGGTTTGGTGTGAGGTGTCTTCAATATGTTGACGACACCAGCTTTGTATCTTTTACATCAGACCGAGGTCCTTCAATCTCAGTGCTTACCCATTGCCTGGCTGTGGGTGAGCCGCTTGAGGCTGAATACAAGAGTCAGGTGATTATGGCAGGTCAGCCCTGTGACTTGGAAGGGATTGGGACTCTTGTTATCAACGGGGTCTGCCCCCCTCTGGCCACTCAAGTTTGCATCCTTGAAGTACTTTTGGATCCCACATTGTGCCTGGACCTTCAGATTGTGGCTGTGACCAGGAGCACTTTTCACCAACTCCATCTGGTGAGAAGACTGCAGCCTTTTTTTTTCTGATTCAGACCCTGCCACTGTCATCCATGCTTTCATCACTTCGAGACTAGACTACTGCAATGCGCTTTAAGTGGGGCTCCCCTTGATGACTGTACAGAAGCTGCAGCTGGTGCAGAATGCAGCAGCCCTGTTCCTTTAGGGACGGGTCGCTGGGAGCATTACACCAATACTACCTATTGCTTTCTTGGCACAATTCAAGCTGCTGTTTTTGACCTTTAAAGCCCTAAATGGCCTGGGCCCCACTTATCAGAAAGATCATCCGTTCTACCATACCCCGTTGCAGTCCCTGCAGTTGCCCAGAAGTGCCCTCCTGCAGGTTCCATCAGTTACTCCCATCATGGGACAGGTGTACACAGGGGGGCATTCTGGTAGCTGCCCCAGTTTTATGGAACTCCCTTTTGCTGGAGTTTCTCTTGAGCCCAACTGCAAGCATCTTCTGGAGGCAGTATAAAATGTTAGTTTGGTAGGGCATTTGGCAGGCAGGGACAGGGATTGGGGCTGATTGGGAGATTATGCCAACCATGGAAGGGGGGAGGGAACTGGGTTTTTTAAAAAAAATGTGTTTTAAGTGGTTTTATTAATTGTAAGCCGCCCTGAGCCAATATGGGAAGGGCAGCATAAAAGTTCAAATAAATAAATAAAATTTCTAGTGCCTCCCTTTAGGCAAGCTTTTCCTATGCTGCTACTTAACTTTAATTCACGGTGCCTCAAATTCTACAGCTCTTTTCTATTTCTGCCATGGGCTCTAAGAGTACATGAAAAAAAATTAGGTTACCAAGTCAAGGGCATTTAATGCAACATACTTGAATTTTCCTCTAAATACTTGTTGTTGGCTGCCATGGTATGCCAAGTAGATAGCTCTTGAGCTGTCTACCCTTAACACCACGCTATTCCTTCAGACAGTTGTTTTAGACTAATGCATCTGATTTAACCTTTTCTCCTTATAATGCATCAATGTTGACTTCTACCTGCCAACTGTGTTAACCAACCTAAGCTAGAGTGGTCTGCATGGAAGTCTTGAAGGGCAGTGCCAAACCAAATTATATCAGCACCTTTTGTCATACAGCAGATTGAGCAGCTGGCAATTTAGAACAGATACAGTAAGTTTTAAGAAGGTAAAGCACTTCAGAAAGCAAGCTGTAGTAGGTCTCTAGGGTAAACAAGAATGTTTACACTGAACAGCCTTCAGTCAAACCTTCCAGACCTAGCAGGAATAAAAGTGGAAATGACCTGGTTTTCTACAATTCCCCCTCCTTGTCTATAGTGTTTATAAATTAAACGAAAAAAACACTTGGACTTATCTTAGTCTGCCTGAGCATTACTTTCAGGGCAAACGTGATTATAAAAAGCTTATTAGGAGTAAAAAGCAGCTGTATTACCGAGTGCAATGGATAAAGGCGTTGGAGGCAGCCAGGTCATGGGATGCGAGGCGTTTCTGGACTTGGATTAGGATTAGAACTAGTTGTAGGGTGGCTAGGCCAGCGACCTCCGCTACTGCCTCTGACTGGGTCGCTTATTTTAGCGCCCTTTACTTGAAGTGCATACCAGAGGGAGAGGAGTTGGGCATATTACCAGCTTGGCCCCCTGTGTCCGAGGAGGAAATAGCAGGCCTCCTGGGGACTTGTAAAAATCACAAGGCTGCAGGTAGGGATGCGATTCCAATCGATTTGATTAAGTCTTATAAGGAGTGGTGGGTTCTAATGTTGGCTGTGGTTTTCTCAGCATTCAATCAAATGGGACTTATGCCAGCACAGTGGAATCAAGCTGTAGTCGTTCCTATTTTCAAAAAGGGGGACAGAACAATTCCATCAAATTACCGGCCGATAAGCCTTCTTCCAGCCATTGGTAAATTATATGCAAAATATTTGGCAGTGAAGCTGGAGGCATGGTTGGGAGTCAGTAATATTCTTTACCCTGAGCCGGGCGGTTTTCAGAGAGGCAGGTCGGTAGTGAATCAGTGCCTGATACTGTACCATTTGGTGCAGAAATATCAGGAAAAGAATGGCCGTTTGTATACGGCCTTTCTGGACCTCCGGGCTGCTTTTGACCTTGTGAATAGGCAGTTGCTATGGGCCAAGTTGGCTAAAACCCAGATGGATAGGCGTCTTCTGTTCTTGCTGCAGCAGTTGTATAAAGATTTGAGTCTGGTGGTGAAGCTCACTTCGGCTGGTCATGTCTCTCGGGAGGTTCCTGTTTATAGAGGGGTAAGGCAAGGATGCATCATTGCCCCAACCCTCTTTAATCTTTTTTTTAATGATGTGGTGCCGTTAACGGCACAACTGTGTTTTTTTCCTCTGAGACTGGCTTCTCATCACATAGGTAACCTCCTATTTGTGGATGATCTTGTACTGATCTCTCAAACTAGAGTGGAGTTAAATTGGCAACTACAGGCGTTTGTCCAATACTGCATTGAGAATAGCATGGAAATTCATCACGAAAAATCAAAAATTGTGGTCTTTGGACAATCACACCGCATGATTTCCCATGTGTGGAGACTGGGGGATAGAGGCTGTTGGAACATGTGAAAGCACTTAAGTATTTAGGGGTTTTGTTTAGTAGGACTGGGTCGTGGCATCTGCATCTTAAAGGTGCAGAGTGTGGGGCAAAGAGTCGCTTTGGCAATTCAAAAGCTTTTTGTTTCTTCTGGAGGGGTGGAGATGAAATTGGCATTGGAGGTTTTTAATGCCGAAGTGGGCGCTCAATTTTTGTTCTGTGTAGAGCTTTGGGCCCCACTAATTTCTCAGCCTCTGGATTGCATTCAATCTAAGTTTCTGCGTAGGTTAACCAGAGCCCCGGGAGGTACTCCAAATGCTGTAATTCGCCTTGAGTTGGGACAGCGTAGCTGGTCCTTTAAAGTCTGGTGGGCTGCACATAAGTTGTGGCTCAGGGTTATGTTATCAGGGGTAGGGGGTCTGTTTACCTTTTTGAGGGATGATCCCTTTTATAGAAGCTGGGCAGTGAAAGTCGAGGCCCATCTACTGTCCCTGGGGTTGTCACGAAACTATCTTTGTGCCAAAACCTTTCAGGCTGCTACGCGGGAGATGCTATCTAGATGGCAAGATGTTGATCACCAGGTGAACTGGAATATAGTTGCTCAATCTACCCATGTGTGCAGATATCTGCTCTGGGCTCCCCCAATGGATGTGATGGCCGCTTATTTTGCGTTACCGGCTTTGCCTGGTGCAAAATGGCTCTTCATGTTAACGCTCTCGCCTCTAAGGTTTTGGAAGGGAGATTCGATGCTATTCCTTATTCCGACAGGCTATGCCCCTTTGATCTGTTGGAGGTGGAAACAACCGCCCATGTATTATGCTCTTGCAGATTGTATGATGATTTGAGGGGGGAATTGTTGGGAAAATTTTTCTCCAAATAGATAGGCTGGACTCAAAATGCGTTGGTAGTGTTGGCATTAGCAGGTGGGAGGGATGAGATTACCAATCAAGTTGTTACATTTCTATCCCAAGCGTTTGCCAGGAGGAAGCTCTCTTTGGAGTTTAAGCTGCTTTAGAGGTTATTCCAAATGTGCTGTTTATTTAATTTTGGAGCATAGTGTATGTTCTTCTTTTTCGGGTGTTTATGTTTGTTTGTTTTTGTGTATGTTTGTTAATGACTGACTTTGGTTACGTCAATAAAGTTTAAATTGATCGATTGATTGACAATTCCCCCTCTTCGCTCTTAAAAGAACAAATTGGCTGGTAACGGGGCAAAAAGACAGGAGTATAAGCAGGCCTGTAAAAATCCACTTCTCTGTTTGCCTCTACAGATGTATACTTTTTTATCTGGTGAGTGGATTTTTGCAGCCTAGCCTAGGTCCCTGCTCCCATTGCAAATCCCAGCTCAGCCAGCAGCTAATGAATTACTTATCCTTTCACAACCCTGAATATGGGTGGGAGACATTCCTGCTGCCTGTGAGCTAGGTGATGTGGAGATTCAATCTTACACTGCTTTAAGAAGAATGAACTCCAATTGACACCACAGAGCAATATTCAAGGGAAATGCCCCCACGTAGTCTAGCCTGGCTAAATTCTCCTGATTTTCTGTGAAAGGGTGAGAAGTCAGAGGGCAAATAGTGCCCCTCCTTTTAAAATTTGATTTTGGGTGCGTGTAATTCACGTTGTACTCCAGCTTCTCAAAAGCAGCAGTGCGAGAACTGCTAAATATGTCATACCACAGTGATTCATATCCCGTGGGAGTTTGAGCAACTCCATCCTGCCACGGTGCAACAATTACTCTAGACAAAGAGTACCTCCCTATTGAGGAGCAGGGCTAACAACATGATTGCCGGGGTGCTCGTGCAGATGCATTAACAGCTACAGGTTTCTGGCATGCCAGACTATTCAGTGATAGAGGAGGAGTATTAAATGGAGCCATGCTTGATGACTAGATGTCTGGACTGCCCTAACTTCCTGTCAGCATGTTACAGTCACAGAAACGTCTTAGCAAGAAAAGCCACCCTTGATGCCAAAATTCTGCCAGCTTCTTAAGAGCCTATCCTATGCCTGTAACCAGCTGTTGTAGGACCCAGGTTACCCTTTTTGAAGGCTGATAATCACACTAACAGGTGTGTCAGAAAAGCTCAGCTTGCTCAGTCTGAAGCCTTTCCTGTCTGAAAAACAAACCCTTTATTAGGGAGTAGAGGCCTGACCATCTCAACCAATCATTATCCAGGTAACTGCAACTCCTCAGAATTACATTTCATTCCCAGAGTTAAAATGGCAGCTGGTAGCAGCAAGTTCACTGATGAGGAGAGAAACGGCATACCCTTTTAGCCTTCACCAGAATGGAAAAATCTGGCCCCATCATTCTTTTCACGTTCAAATAAAGAGAGGATAGGCTGCTTTAGCTTTCAAGTGTTACATTCTGGGCAATGATTCAATAATCATTGAAACCTCAGGACTTCAGGCAACAGTCACATGAGTGTCTTCACCTGCCTGAGACCCATCCCTCCAGTTTAAGTTAATCATTTCCTGGAACAGCTTCTAGGATGAGATGACTTTCCCCAACTGTAAGCCTTTTCCTCAAGCCACCGAATAGCTATACAAACTTTTCTGCTCTTAACCTTAGTTTCAGTCACTGCGCTGCCTGTCTCCCCCTCCTCTCTTTCTCCCACAGAGAGAGAGTTGTGCCTATCTCACCCTAATATGCTCAGCCTCGCTCACTTAGTTCAGCCTACACCATTCAGTTCTAATGCTTGGTTATTTCTCCAAGCCTCTGAGAAGAATATAATATGACAGAGCCAACAGCAGCCTATTGCAACGGAAAGCAAATTTCATATTTGTGTGATTATCTGATGGCGCTCCTACACCCCAGCATCACCATGGAAACACACGTTCCTGTTATTTATTTAGAATTCTACCCCACCCTTCGCCTAAGGCTCGGGGCGGCTTACATAGAAACACAAAATAGAAATACAATAAGACTCCCTCTAGAAGAGACTCATTAAAAGAAAAACCCACCCTCGCCCCTCACACACACACACACACCCCAGGCCCGCCTGCTCAACACTTTGCCAAAGAGAAAGGTTTTACACCGCCTCCAGAATATGCTCAGGCTTGGGCTCTGACAGACCTTGGGAAAAGGGAGTTAAGTAACACTGGGGCAGCAACCAGGAACACCTCCCTGCGGACCCTTGTCATATGGACACGATTAGCTGGTGGTACCCATAAGAGAGCTGGTACTCAACCGCAGAGGCAGCAGTGGAGCCTGGAAGGAAAGGCGGTCTCTCAGATATATGGGACCCAGGACGTTTAGGGCTTTAAAAGGTCAAAACCAACACCTTGAATTGTGCCTGGAAGGCTATAGGGAACTAGTGCAGATTGTAGAGCACAGGTGTAATGTGTTCATGGTGACCCATCCCTGAAAGAAGCTGGGCTGAGTTCTGCACCAGCTGCAGCTTCTGAACAGTCACCAAGGGTAGCCCCACGACAGAGTGCACTGCAGTAGTCTAGTCTCAGGTTAATGAAAGCATGGATAATGGTGGCCAGATCTGAATCAGAAAGCAAGGAATGTAGCCTCCTCACCAGATGGGAGTTGGTGAAAAGCACTCCTGGTCACTGCTGCAACCTGGTGTTCCAGGCACAACATGGGTCCAGAAGCACTCGTCATCCGCATACTGATCACACTTCGCTCCAAACAATCTCTCCCAGTAGCCTCAGATACACATTGAACGGGAAGACAAGATGGAACTCTGTGGGACACCACAGGGGCGGTGACGAGCAGCCTCCCACCACCACCCTCTGGGACCTTCCTGACAGGAACAAACGGAACCACTCAAAAACAGTCCTGTGCACCCCTGCCAGGACCTAGTCTTGTCACCATCACCTTGTGATCAACTGTAGCAAAAGGTAACAGAGGTTTAACAAGTTCAACAGGGCATAGTTCTCGTTGATCTCCAGACGTAGATCAACCACCAAGGCCACAAGCACAGTCTCCATGTTACACACACACACACACCCCTGAGATAGGTCCAGGAATCTTATAGCATCGAGATGAGCCTGAAGCTGCTGGACAACCACCCATTCAATAACATTCCCTAAAAAGGGAAGGTTAGATACAGGGTTACACTGACTGTACAGTCAGTGTCCAAAGACAGTTTCTTAAGCAGGGCCCAGAGAACAACAGTTTTGAGGGTGTCCAATGTCTTACCCTCCTCCCAAAGGGAGGCGTTGACTACCCCAGCTAGCAACGGCCGCAACATCTCCCAGCTGGCTTTCACCAGCCAGGATGGGCAAGGATCTAATTCACAACCGATTACCCCCACTGCTCCAGTCACCGTCTCTGCATTAGTGGTCACACTAATTTAAACTGATCCAAACAAACAGGACACGGTTGAGCTTCCACAACCCCAAACTCGTGACTATGCAGGTCAAGTAGCAAAACCCAAGATGTGGTAAAGACGAAGGATTTTATATACAAAATGTTACAGCAAGCCCTAGACAGCTCTAGTTCACAGGACAAAGACTGGATTTATCAGGCCATTCACCATCCAGAACAGCTCTGCAGGACAAGACTTTGTACAAACTAGGATAGCGGAGAAGCAAGCTTTTTTCGCCACCATCACAGCCATGGCATAGTCCTTCAAAAATAATTATGCCACAATTGGTTGGCTTCAGTGCTAGCTGAGCTCCACTTATGCTCTAACTGCCTACTCTCCCGCTTCAACCGCCTCAGATCCCCCCATATACCAGGGGGACCTATGCTGTCGCAGTAGATGCCTGGGTGTAACTGCATCAATGGCCATGTCAGCATGTCATTCCACAAAGGGGCCAGGTCATCACCAGACCTGGCCAACGAATTACACACGCCAAGGTCAGTAGGTAAATCCCCCAGAGAGTTCTGGAAACCAAGTGGATTCATTAGTCTCCAGAAGTGAACCAACCTAACTGGTCCCCCACCCAACGAAGGCATAGGAGGGCAGGGATCGTTTATTATGTCTGTACTTCACCTCCCTGGGCAGCAAAGATTAAGCTTTCCATTTTATGAAGATGCTTGGAGCATGGGAGAGACACAGCAGCACAACAGTCAGGATGCTGCATGCCACACAGTTCTCTGAACAAACCTTTGCAGAAGTTGTGTGGTACAACTGTACTGTGAAATCTGCATGGGGGAGATATGGAACACCTTAGTCATGCACAATACTGTGTGGGCATGCGATGGCAGATCTGTGCAGTGGAGCTTTCAAACACAAGTCAGTACCAAGTGCATTGGTCCATCTAAGCATTATTTGTAACCAACATCCACAACTTGATTTCCCCCTCTTATCAAAAACTCAGGGTGGATTACAACACAAAATCATAAATAAATAAAAATAAAACCAGTCAAAAACCTTCATCCCAAACTCCATCCATGCTTGCCGAATGTCTGGCCAAATAAAAACATCTTGCATTGCCTCAGGCTCAGACAAACCTCCAGGGAAGGGAGTTCCAAAATTGTGGGGCAGCCACCAAAAACATCTCCCCCCTGCAAGCCCTTGCTATAAAAATGGTACATGCAAAAAGGTGCTCCCAGTTGACCTCAGAGGGACATGAAAGAGGCAGCGGTCTTTCAGAAATGTGGGGCCTAAGCATCACAAGGACATGTCCCTTCATCACAAGGGAAATAGGAAGCCATTTGCAAGAGAGAACTTATCTATGATAAACTTTGTTTCGGTATCACTAACATGCCAGACTGCAGGGATTCCCCCTTTAGTGGGGAATTTCATGAAGTGACATGGAGACAAAGGATGACATCTTTTATTGGACCAACTTCTGTTGGTGACAATATACAAGCTTTCGAGCCACGCAGGATCAGGTGAAAGGCATGAGTCCTGCGTGGAACAAACAACATGCATACCCTCACCAACAGAAGTTAGTCCAATAGAAGATATTAGGGGTGGGAATTCCGGTTCTGCCAAGATCCAATATTGCCGGTATTTGGTCGTACCGGATTTAAAAGCGAGATCTGATAAGACAGGCTGTACCGGTTTTTCTGTATTGGTCTCGGATCTCGGTTTTTTTAAAAAGGACTTTTTTGGCCTTGGGTAGTTGGGCACAGGTTTTTTGTTTGGCAGTTGAGCTGAGTCCCTCCCTGCCCCCTCCCTGTGTAACCAACAGTTACATGTGGTGCTTTTTAAAACTCTGCCTGCCTTGGATTGGTTGCCTTTTTTGAATTCAAGGCATTCAATCCTGAAGGTTCCCTAAGATTTTTAGAGGGGGTAGGGATGTGATTAGGGTGTTGGCACTTGGCTGAGCTGGCCAATAGTAATGTAGAATTTTTTTCTTTCTTTCTGGGATCTTCTGGAGCTTGGGCTTGGAAGCCATTTCCCTCGCGTGGGATAAAAACCCTAATACTGTATTTATTATTGATGTGAGCCACCTCGAGCCGACTTTAGTTGGCAGAGTGTGGGGTATAAATTAAAGATGAAATGGAAAAAAAAAATTGTGCCGCAGGTTTGGCATCTGGAAGGACTGTCACAGACTGCTCGAGGAATGCATTCATGCAACTGTTGGTAAGTTTGGTTTCCTTTGGGGTTTTGAGTTATTTTATTAGGGACCCCCTGGTGCCCCTTAGCAAGGGAAGGAATGTAATTGAATGGGGACCTAGTGGGATCCCAGGGACGGGGGTGCAGGCAATGAGGCCAGGCCATGTTGGAGCATGCAGGTGGAGGCTTTGAACTTGAAGCACTGCCCATGGGGGAGAGGGAAATGTGGCTGGTTCCTCCGTAGTGGTGGGTTGGTTGTGTGCTATCTTATGTTTGGGGGTGGGGGTGCACCAAGGCAGTGGTTTTGTCCTGGCCTGTTTCCTTTTGGGGGTGTGTGTGTGGTAAATGATGTATTCTCTTCCCTTTCATCTCTTCTGATTCAGCTTGTCGCAGGACTGGGAGCTAACTCAGTCCTCCAGGCCTGAAGGAAGGCTTGTGTCCTGAAGCCTACACCTTCAGAAGACTACTGGTGGCCAAGGATGGCACGAAAATTGAGGATTCAGAGGTTCAGGATAAAGGTAGGCAATGGCAAAGTGATCTATTTTGGGGGTCTGGTTGGGGGGAAAAAACAGTGCTGCAATGTAAACTCTGAACTGCACTTGCTGGGCTGCTAGTTTCAGCCCTGCCTCAGGGGAGATGGGAGAGCCTCCACTGCCTGTCCCCATGGGACTATGGTCAAATGGGGAGAAGGTTTATTTGTGGGGATTAATTTGGGATTGTTGTGTTCATTGTGTGGGCAATGGCATTGGACCTGTTGGCATTGCCAATTGAATATGTGGTTGTCAACTAGGATGGTCAATTAGATTTGGGATTAATTGACATGGTTGTTTGTTGTGTTGTCATTCGAACTGTTGGCATTGCTGAATATGCGGTTGTCAAGGCTGGTCAATCCTGTAACATCATTGCAAGTAGTACTGTCCCCAACCCTCCCTGCCCTCGAGGGAGCCCCTCAATCACAGACAACACGGCAACTGGCCCCTCTGTAGTGCTGCATGCCCCTGTGGGCTGTAAGGCCATGTGTCAGCTCCCCTAATAGTGGAAGTGCTGGGGCTTGAGTAGGAGCCATTGTCTCTCTGTCGGGGTTTGCTCCCTGGTCCTCCGGGGGGGGGGGGAGAAAGTAGTTGTCGGATTCCTGGGAAGGAAAGTATCTCAGGTTGAAACTTTTGAAAAAGTGTCCCGAACGGTGAGCCAGGGTCGCTGGAGCCAGCGGGGCAGCCCTCGGAGAAGCTGGAGAGAGAAAGGTAGTTCCCTCTGCCAATGTGTTGCCGGTCAGGGATGCCCCCTGCTTCCTCTCCAAACATGAACCTGTGGGCAAAGGTGAAGCAAGGGCCCTATGGAGCACCCCAGCAGGGCCTTTTCCACCCCATCAGCCCCCCATCCCATACACACACTGGAGTGGAGCACCCCAGCAGGGCCTTTTCTTGGGGGCGGACCCCCCCACGAACCACCCCAGTCCCACACGCATGCACACGACACACAGATGTGCAAAACTTTGCCCGCCCCCACCCCCAGGAAGAGGCGCAGAGGGCATTGGGAAGGCAGAACATTTTCCTGGGGGTGGGGGTGCCCCCCCACGAGTCACCCCAGCCCCTCTCATACACACACACACACACACACACACACACACACACACACACACACACCTGACAAAAACACATGTGCAAAACTTTACCTGCCCCCACCCCTAGGAAGAGGTGCAGAGGGCACTGGGAGGGCAGAACCTCTTCTTGGGGACGGGGGCTATGGTAAAATGGGGAGAGAGAGAGGGTTTATTTGTGGGGATTAATTTGGGATGATTGTTTTGGCTTGGCACTGGAACGGTTGGCATTGCTGATTATGTGGTTGGCTGTCAATTGGAATGGTCAACAACTATCCTGGGATTAGTATCATAAAGTGTTAAGACAAGAGCTGACATCCTCTCTCTGTGCAGTTCTAGTAGCAAACTGAACTGCGTGCTTGACTGACATCACATGCCACTGTGAGTGTCCTCCACTGGCAGTTGCTGTGATACTGTGAGATCTGACTTCTGGTGAGTGCTGTGAAAAAACCCCCTATTTTTTAACACAAAAAAAGGAGTAGTGGCCGTGGAGGCTACTAGGCACAAAGTGTAGTCTGGTGGTTAGCAGTTAAGGAAACAAGTGAATCTGTCATTGAATCTTTACATGTTGTCTCTTTATTACAGGTAATTTTGGTTTTTACTTTTTTCTCCCATTGATTTCAATGGGGGAAAAAAATGGTACTGGTATACCGGTTTTAATCCGATAATCTGAGCACCGATATCCAATCAAACCGGTATCCGATACTTTTAACCAAGTCCCACCTCTAGAAGATATCATCTGAAGGAATTACTTCGTATCCATCCATTGCTTTTGGGACCAACATGGCAGCCACATTCTCTCTCTAGACTCCCATGAAGTGGCTTGTCCGTCTAACAAGATCAGTAGCTGCGTAACGTCTTTTGAAGTCTTTACGGATGGTCCAAAACATGCTACATGCATACACAATGTTGGCTCACCATGTAAGCAGGGCAGCTAGAGTTTTCATTGTACAAGTAGCTGAATGCAACAACCTTAAGAACGTGTCATATTGAGTCAGACCAATGGTCCATCAAGCCCAGCATCCTGTCCTCCAACAGTGGTCAATCTTGATCGCACGGGAGAAGAACCAACAGTCACAACGGGCAATCCATTCCCCGTTGTTCACTCCCAGCTCCCGACAGTAAGAAGTTCATCCTGTAAACTACTTGGTTAATAGCTACTAATGGACCTACTCTCCAAGAATTTATCTAGTCCTTATCTGCCAGCAGCTAGTTTCATGGAGTGTCTACTAGTTCTAGTACTATTTGAGAGGGTAAATAACCATTCCCTATCTACTTGTTCCACACCACTCAAAGATTTTATAAACTTCTTCTCAGTCTTCTCTTCTCTAAGCTGAAGAGACCCAGCTTGTCAAGCCTCTCTTTGTACGGAAGCCGTTCCATACCCTTTATCATTCTCATTGCCTTTCCTCTGTACCTTTTCTAGTTCAGCTAGGTCTTTTTCGAGATGGGGCGACCAGAACTGCACAAAATATTCCAGGTGCGGTCGCACCATTGCTTTATAGAGAGGCATTATGACACCCTCAGTTTTATTCTCTATCCCTTTGCAAACACCTTAACATTGTTTGCTTTTTTGACTGCTGCTGCACACCGGGCTGAGGATTTCAGTGTATTGTCCACAATCACTCCCAGATCCTTTTCTGGAGTGGCAATTCCTAGCTTAGTGTCCAGTATTGTGTACTCATAGTTTGGGTTATTTTTCCCTGTGCACATCACTTTGCATTTGTCCACACTAAAACTCAGCTGCCATTTAGATGGCCAGGCACCCAGTCTCGTAAGTTCCTGTTGCAGTTCTTCACAGTCTGCTCGTGTTTTAACTACCTTTAATAACTTTGTGTCATCTGCAAATTTGATCACCTCACTCTTAACACCCTTTTTCCAGATCATTAATGAATACATTAATAAGCACTGGTCCCAATACAGGTCCCTGGGGCACACCACTTTTTACATCTCTCCATTGTGAAAACTGACCATTCAGTCCTACTCTTTGCTTCCTAACCTTTAACCAGGGATCCATAGTAAGACACTACCTCCTATCCCATGACTTTTTAACAGTAGGTCTGCAATTTCATATCTGGAGTTCCTTCAGCACTCTGGGGTGAATAGCATCTGGTCCTGGTGATTTGTTAGTAACCTTCAGAAACTTACTACAGAAGCAGCTTTACAAGGTACAAGCCAAGCAGCATGATTATGTCCTCTTATGTTGGGAGACACCTTCTCAACGCCAGGCAGTCTCAACTGGCTTTCAGTGTGTTTACACTATAACTCAATCTGATAAGAATCGCATTAGTTGAACATACAAAATTAAGTGGTATCCAGATTCTAGCTGATTATCAAATAAAGGAGAGGCCTCCCCTACAGCGCTAGTGTGTGGGTGGTGTGATCTGCTCTATCTTCCACAAAGAATCTCCAATGCCTGAGAGTCACCAGAACAGCATGAAAAAGTGGATTGGTTTAGCAGTCATGTAACCCGTTGGACCCCCCCAAAGATCCGTTTAAAAGTAAATAAGTCTTTATGACCAACACACCTACCAGCACTCTTAAGAGCCTAGCATCACGAACTCCCTAGTGAAACATGTAAGCCAAGACACAAATTAAGCACAAAAACAAGGCTGTTACTAGATTCCAGGAGGCCTCTGCCCTGAACACTAGATCAGATTCCCTTCCCATTTCCATCAGTCACAACTATTTTAATCAGCCTGATTTATAATCAAACGTGACACAATCCTTCAGTAAATTATCCCAGAAGATTCCCTCTAACATCCTGCCTGTATTTTATGCTGTGTCAGAGAAAACATGTATGGGGTCTAACAAAAACAGAAGTGAAAGAGAAAGAAAAACTGCCTGCTTATCTAAAAAGCTCACCATGACTATTTGCCCAGGGCTAGGCAGTTCCCCATTTAAGCAACATCGTAAGTCAACACGATTCAATATCATTCCTCCACTTCCCACCCCCTGCCATGGTTCAGCACTTTCTACTACAAGGTGGGCATAGACTTTCAGCTGAGAGTCAAATCAACATTTACATTTTCTCTACAACACACTAGAATCCACTCAGAACTGGGAAACCCCACATTTCCCAGTATTTCAGAAATAGTTGCTTCTAAGGCAAGTGAAAAGACAATATCGTCACAACTAGAAACTCCATACAAGTCATTACAACAGTTCCTGGAAACTCCATATCTAACTTGCTTGCGTCCCTCTGGCCCAAAGACTCAAAATTCCTATCTTTCAAATCTATGTAGTCAAGGAAGTACTGCTAGTCATCTGGAGATAAAGTTAGCTAACAAGACTCACGACTTCTCAGCTTCCGATGCTTTAGTCCCTGTAGGCAAGAAGGAACAGCACAGCCCTTGTATTGCCAACTTGTCCACCTGAAGCTATATGAATAGGAAGTAATTATGTGTTTGCAAGATATGGATAAATAAATCTGGATGGGTAGAAGGGAGGGCTTAGTGGCTTCAATTCCACTTAATGTACCCAACCGCTGTTCCATCACCCCAGTCAAGTACATATTAAATTCAGTCTACAATTGAATAAAAGAGCTTAAGTGACTTGCCCAAGGTCACAATGAGTCAGCAACAGATTAACTCTCTAGACCATATATTCTTTCTTCATTATGACATAGTCACTCTTACAAGCATGCACAACAGATCTTGCAACAGGACTTTTCATCCAAGCACAGAAAGGCAAGCAGGAGGACTGGGGAAGTGATTCAGTCCCCCGCCCCAAAATTTACATAGTGAATTTAAATAGGCTTCCTCAGTCTGCTGTAGCTTGTACACCACCTGTGAGATCAGCACACAATTACTCTGGGTTGTATACTTTACAATGGAAAAAGAAGCTGACTCCTAGTAAAAAGCTTACAGCTCTTTAAAGCAAATTACAAGTAGTGGCACTTAAATAACAGATCAGCCCCTACTGCAGCACTAACATTTATCAGCAGCTTTTTTGGAGTGACAGTTTACTAAGAATGACAATTTACTGGGGTGGGGTTGTTCTCTGCAGAGCTTTCAATATAAGCCCCAGGGTCTCTGGTTCACCCACCCTCCTGAAATACCAGCCTGACACCACCACCAGTTCAACCCTCATCATTCAATGACAGTTTTCATACCAATAGCATAATAAGGAAAAGCACCACAGGTCTATGTTGCGGCAGAGAGGACTCAAGATGGAAGTCTTGATCCCCATGTCCATTTATGATATTAGCAACCCACCCCCTCACAGGGCTAGCCTCTTCAATTTCCAAGCTACCAGGGACGTACAGAACAAAGGCTTTTCCACTGCAGTGCCTATCCCAGCAGGGTCCATGGCAAAGACAATGCCACCTTACCCACACAGGGTCCAGGCACTTCCCTTTCAATACTCCAGGGGTGAAGGAAACCTTCCATAGTGTTTGGAGTCTTGTCTCCCATGTCTGTTAATGCCCATTCCTGGTCCTGAGGCAACTCCAAAAAGAGAAATCTCTCCCCCGCCCCGCAATGTTAGAGGAGCCCATTCCAGTCAGGACTCAGACTTTCAAAGGGTGTTAACAAATGAGATTGTAGCCCACACCAGGAGGGTATCCACCTGCCCATTTATTAGTGGTTCACCCCCACTGGCCACAGCACCCCTCTCACGGCAGGGCCCTGGAGCATGTGAAGCCTGCTGTGCAGGCAAATGTGTGCAGCAACCCAAATGTTGGCATCCTGTTAATTAGGATGTGTGCAGCAGCTCCACACATACACGTACGTCAACACAGAGTCACGGGTGAAGAACCTAGAGCATTCCGAGCAGCAACTACTTCCAGCCCCTCTCCCCACTCTTTTTCAAACATGTGTTCTCCCAGCTCATCCTAGTTGGCAGTACATGTCTGATACTTGCTGCTTCCTAGCTGCTGCATTCTCAGGAACAACTTGGAAGGATAATCATCACTGGGGCCATGGCTAATACGGATAGCCAGACAACAGCCAGCACCACTACCTCCATTGTTCAATTGTAGTCACTCATTCCCTTCAGATCCACCTGCCAATGTTGCATCCCCTGGACCAAGACCGTCATCACTCTATTGAGGGGACCGGGAGGGAAGAGAAGAAGAGCAGAAGGTCCAATATGCCCTGGTGAAGTGCTACAGAGGTGGTGTTCCAAAAGATCTTGGTCCAAATGGCACAGCAGGACTACATCTGGGATGTAAACAAGTGCCAACAGCAAGCCAAGGACCAGAAGCATGGATTCAAAGAAATCCAGGACAGCAACATTGCCTCTAGTCACAGGAGGCAAACATTGTCCTATTATGAGATCCTTGGCTGGTTCCTTTGCATGGACATAGCCATGGTTGCATCCCACCTGTATGGCTGTGCTTCTAAGAGGTGCCAGAAGCAGGTGAATATGGCTTCCCCACACACCCACTCCCGTTGCAACCGCTTCCCAAATCCACCACGGAAGCTGCAACCACTTGCAGACATACCTCCATGCCCCGCCCCCGAGTCAGCACGGGTGGACACGGATACCATGACTCTCACAGTGTATCCCCTCAAGCTAGAGAGCCAGTCCTTGCCCAAGAAGCCAACCACTGTTCTAGTCAAGGACACAGAGG
>QEPC01007988.1:2002179-2020752 GCA_003113815.1 Sphenodon punctatus
GGGGGGGGGGGGGGGGGGGGGGGAAGAGAGAAGGAAGGAGAAGCAAGCAGGGTAAGTATGCTGTTCCAGTGCTGCGGGGGGTGGGGTGAGTAAGCCGGATGGGCCAGGGGAAAACTGAAAAAGTATTTTTAAAGGCTTCATTGGTAACACAAAAAGACTGTCGGAAACAGTTCACCAATGCTCAAAAACTGTCACTGATGGGGGGGTGTTTGGGCTAGCACTGCAGTTAATGTGCCAGCACAAGGCATCCCAGATCTCTCTGGCTGTGCGCTGCTCCACTTGGTTCAGCTGGTCCCAGAACAGGAGCACTGGCTCACCCAAGCTAACTGGCAGGAAGTTCTCCAACATGGCCTGCCAGTCTCACAGATGTTACGAAGAAAATAGGCATTGGTAGTTCGAAGTGGAGTGCTCTCCAGTTGGAAATCAATTCGGCCACAATTAATTTCCAGCGCTGCTTTAACAGCCCAAAAGCCCTCTCCACAATATAGCGGGTGGCGCTGAGCTGCTGGTTAAAGTACCTTTGCTTCAGGGTGTGGACAACCCTGTATGCCTTCATGTGCCAGGGATTCAAAGGGTAGGCAGGGTCCCCAAGAACAGGTCTCATGAGCACTCCCTCAATGTATGTTTCAGTGGAGGGTACAAGTCTCTGGTGCACATGTGACCAAAAAAGGGGGACTGACGGAAGATTTGGGTGTTGTGGTTCTTTCCAAACCATCCAGCCAGCACATCCATGGACTAGGCACAATGGCCCACTACGACCTGGAAAACCACAGCAAAAAACCCATTGCGGTTGAGGTAGTCATTCTTGCTACGGGTGGAAGATGACAGCTATATGGCTCCCACCGATTGCTTCTATACAGATTGGGAACCCTTTCTGCCAAAAGCTCTCCATTACCCCCACAGGGTCAGACAACTACACCACCCAGTCCAGCAGCACTTTCAGAATTGCTGTGCAAACCTCCACTGGTATGATGCCCACCGTGGAGGTTCCAATGCCAAATTTCTGGGTGACCAAGCAGCAGGAGTCCGGAGTGACGAGCTTCCAGATGGCAATGGCAAGACGCTTCTCCATGGGGATGGGCAACCGCATCACCGTGCTCTTTCTCCAGTCAAGGCCTGAGGATCTCTGCTATCTGCAGGCCGAGGCTATGGGCCATCTTGAAATTTGCAATGCACTCAGCTTCTTCAAATGAGGACAGTATATTCTCCCACCAGTCTGTGCTTTTCTCCTTCACTCAGACCAGCCTCTCGGTGGGTACAGCCCTGTACATGGCTCCGTTGATTAAAGCCGCATCTCCAAACAAGTACCTCATTGCCCACATCAGCTGCCCTTGCACGGTTTCAATCCTCCCCCAACAGTCTATTGAAGCTGGAGGCAGGCAAGTGCATGAAGCCGAAGCAGGAGCTGCATCCACAGTGTGGTGCGCCCGACTATCCTGGCCACAGATCAAGCAAGAGCCTTTCTGTGCCTTGAAGTCACATCAGACCAACAACAAAAGGAGGTTTGGATCTGCTGGATGGCTTGCAGGTTCTGCTTAGCAGAAGAAAGAAAGGCCTACAGCACGATAAGAAGCACAAGGAAGTTCTCAGCATGCATCTCCATGGCTGTGATTCTGGTGTCTGAACTCTGTAGACTGCACGCCAAATATTTTGAACAGTTTAAAGAGCAGGGAGGCTGTCTAGCTAAGATTGGCTATGTGCTGCACGTCAGCAGCTATTGACCACTATTGGTCATGTGTCCTTACAGGACCAGCTGCACACCAAGCAAGAGCTGCTATTGGTTACAGGCCAGTTATTCGGTGAAAATATTTTTGCAAAACTTATGCTAGGGGTGTGTGTCTGTGTGTTGCTGCACTGGCACTGTCAATCCATGTGGCTACTAAACCGCATACACATTTCTGTCACAAGTACGTCAGCACACACACTCATCTAAAAATGTTACACAGGTTAGCACCACAGAAGCATGGAATTTTTTTTAACTGGGGTAGGGGGAAATCACTGAATGTTAAGAAATAGGACAAGTGGGGGGATCTGCAAGGCAGTGAGTCTGAATGTGCTGTGGGAACAGAGCTGCCTATTGGTTAAAAGCTACTTATTTTCTTAGTGTCAAAAGATAAGAGTTTTTGTTTGCAACCAACATGATGGGTCATAACCCTTAGAAAGCTATTACTGCAGAATGTTTGACCAGGAAAGCCAAATGGCTTTGGTTTCTGTCTGTGGGTGTGGTGGCCACCCAGGGTCTGGTAGAGGGGGGGTTCAGAGGTGCATGTTTGACTTGGGGTTTTATGCAAATAGAGAAGGATTTTCAACACCACGGGCAGGCAAGACACCAGTAAAACGGTGTACTGCTACCTGCCAGTACCTTGCTATGAGCCAAACTAGGTTGACAACATGCAGACTGATTGCTTCAAAGTTCAAATTTTACTTTCACTTTCAATTTTTACTATAGGCTCTCAATAAAGTATGCCGTTTGCTCAATAAACTCAGCATTATGTACATAGCAAAAGGTTACTTCCAACTGCCAAGTGTCCAGGTATGAACTTCTGTGGGTGGGCAGCAATAGCAGGCACTGGACTACCTTTCATAGTCATAATAGCCTGGAAGACAGGAACAGCTGGGGCTTCTTCCCTTGGTTTGCTGGGCTCAGAGTCATGACAGGGGGTGGGGACAATGAGAAAGGGGAGTTGGTGGATGGAGTATGGCAGGGAAAAACACCTGCACATGTATTAGGTTTGTTGCACTAAAACCTGGGGGGTGGGGTGGGTCCCCAAACACACAAGAAATATACTCAGAGCTGCTAATTTATTAGGCTCTACATGCTAAACATGCGAGTGGGGGATGCAAAGAGTGAACCTGGACTCCAGGGAGCTATCCTCTCATTGGACTACCATCTCAAAGAATCTAGGCGCAAGGGCAAGAAAGCTCTGTCCATGGCAAAGCCAGGGCAATACCCCCTCCCCCCACAACACACACTTCAGACCTTCAGCTCTCCAGGGGTCAGGACTATTCCTCCCCTCACAGCAGAGCCAGAGCAATACCTCTTTACTCCTTCCCAAGCAGACTCCCCTTCACAGACTCCCCCTAAGCACTGCTGGGGTGAGGGACAGGGGACCCCACAACCACTACAGCAGAGCAAGGAGAATACCTCTTCCCCTACCTACAGGGGAAGGGCAGTTCTTGTCCCCTCACTCAAGCAGGCTTCAGACACTTACCCTTCATGCTCCCCTCACCCACACAACAGGGTAAGGAGAACAGCCATTCCTCTACCCAGCAAGTTAAATACAAGGGCAATTCCTCCCCTTCCCTCCCTCAAGCAGCTCTAGACCCTTTCCCTTCAGCACTGCAGGCAGGAGAGAGAAAGCAGAAAGCTACCCCCGCAACAGGGCGAGGGCAATATCCTTCCTTCATCAAAGCAGGCTCCAGACCCTTCCCCTTCAGTACTCTGGGAGCGAGGGTCAGGGTGGCTCTCCCCCTCCACAGCAGAGACAGCCGGGTACCGCACCTTCCCTTTCAGCAGCACTGCAGGGGTGAGGAGGTACAAGGGTCTCCCACAGCAAGCCAAGGGCAATACCCTCCCCGCCCAAGGAGACGCTTCCCCTTCAGCACTGCGGTAGGACGGGCAAGAGAATTCCCCCCAGAGCATCTTACCTCCCTTCCCATCATTCCCCCAACTCACCCGCAGTCGGGGGCCGGGCACCAGCGGCAGTCGGGGTCTGCGGCCAGGCACCGCCGGAGCATGAACTCCTCATACTTGGCGACGAGCTGGGGCGAGTCCCGGAGGAGAAGGCGGATGTCTGCGGGGTTGAGGCGCTCGCTGCACTCGGGGCAGCTGATGTTGACGCGGGACTCGGTGATCTCGATGCGCAGGTACTGGCGGAGGCAGGCGCGGCAGGAGCGGTGCGGGCAGGACAGAAGCCGTGGCGCGTTCTCCGCCGGCTGCCTCACCAGGCACAGCGGGCACTCCAACTCCCCCTCCGCCACCCCGGCCCCGCTACCCCCGGCCTCCTCCCCGGGAAGCGCCGCCGCCGCCGCCGCCGCCTCCTCCTCCTCCTCCACCGGGGCGGGAGGAGGGAGAGCAGGGGCAGGCGTCGGGGTGGGTGCCGGGGCAGGAGTCGGCGGGGGCGGTTCGGGCTTGGCCTTGGCCCGGCGGCGGCCCCTCACTCCCCCAGAGGCCGAGGCGGCGGCAGCGGAGAAGACGCTCTGGAAGGAGAGGCGGCGGCGGCGACCCCCGGGCTTAGGGCACTTGGGGGCGGCCGAGTGGATGGAGGAGGAGCGCGGCGACTCGGAGTCCTTCTCAGAGCCCATGGCTGAGGGGCTGGGTCCGCGTCCGGCTCGGCTCCCTGTGAAGGAGACAAGAAACGGCCCAGCAGGAAGTGAGCGACTGACTGACTGAGGCGCGGTTACACACCCCGACCACTGCGCAGGCGCGAAGAGAAAGGGGGTGGAGGGGTACTTTGCTCACCCTCCATATACCCGCCCCTTCTCCTGCCCAGCCCCTGCAACAGCATCACCTGATCCAACCCGTGCTGTTTCCAAGCCGACCATAGTGGAAATGGGCACATGCAGCCTAATCGCAGCCCAGCCAATTCCGCCCCTGCAAGATCAGCTTGTCATCCCACGCCGTTTCCAAGACGGCCATTTTGGAGACTGGCACATGAAGGCCTATCCTTTCCTCCCCAACTCCGTTGTTCCAGCAAGATTTATTCTATTGTTCTGCTGCAAACGTCATACATGCGCGGGGGGCACTTAATCAGGAGAAAGGGGGGTAGTAAAGCTCTATTCGAGAGAGGAGCGGTACTCAATTCTTAGAAAATCTTTGGAGTCTCCCGGTCAAATTCAGAGACATGGGAACACTGACCATTTTTAGACGATGGTACCACGTAAGTCCACCCAATGGACACGTGGTACTGGTCTGTCCAGTTAAAAGTAGTGGGTGGGTGCGCTCTTGTGACCCACATGCCTCTACCCATCTCCCTGCACGGATCAACTGGGAAAAACCTGTCTTGCTCCATGCAGGGACATGGCCAGGGTGGCCGGTGGGTGGGGGCACACACCAAGCGCGTACCCATCCACTGCTGTCTAAACCCTTGCCCACCCACAGCTCACCAGAAATGCGTGTGCGCTCCAATGAGCACACACAGCCCCACCCCTTCCATCTAAAACCAGCCACTAACAGCAGTGCTGGATCCAGGGAAGTTGGGTCCTCTCCTAACAGGGGAATGTTTTGACAAATGCATAATGACTCACCCCTTAGAAAAAGGGGAAAAAATACTGTAAATCAAGCTCATATGTTACATATATGATGTTATTTCTGGTTTATTCATGGTCGCCATGCATTAGAGACCCCCTCCTAAATCACTGCAGCCCTTTCACAGATAGGGACTCCCTCAATTGAGACTCTGCAGGTCCATATTTTACATGAGTGCTTTTTAGCATTTATGATGCCATTTCAAGTTTATTCATGAACCCATGCATTGGGGCCCTATGTAGTTCGTGTCACACACAGTCCTCACTATTCTGCATCCAGCCATGCCTATGTGTCCCACCCCCTTTGAGATGTAAATATAATCCCACGACAGCAACAAAGACATGCACAGTAAAGCAAATAGCAATCAGGATTGTGATCCCTTCTGCAGATGGTGCAAGCCCACTAGGGTTGCCAGATCAAACTTTCAAAAATAAGAGACACTACAGAGCTGAAGGATATCCATAATGTTCCATGAAGCTGTGGTGATCTGCATAAGGGGTGTCCAGATAGCCAGTACCATTGGGTGTTTTCATACGTGATGGTGCTTGGGTGCCATCACCGATTTACCCAGTCCAGAGACAGGCCACCACTGCAGCCAGGACTGGGCCGGCCCCCTGAACTAACATGATGGGGGCTGGGCTACCGGGGAGGGCAGGGAGCCCTGCCCCCGCGCTGTGTTCAGCAGCCTGCCCCCCCAATGACCAACCATGGCAGCCAATGATGGCTGCCATGACAGCCAGAAATGGTGGGCATTCCAGACCAGGTCCAGTAAAGTGGGCTTTCAAATGTGATAGCCTGCTTTACGCCTGGTCAGGTGGCCATATCCCAACTGTGGTGGCAGCTAGCACAGACTGTGAGTCAGAGACTATCCTGAGTCACAGCCCAGGCTAGCTGCCACCATGGCCAGGATCTATTCCAGGCAAACATCTGGCAATCCTGGAACTGACATGATGGTGGCCCGCAGGTTAAAGCGGGGTAAATTGTGGGAAAGCGGGCCACCGTCATGCCTGAAAACACCCATAGCTGGGTTTAAATAAGCATTGGATAAGTTCCTGGAGCATAGGTCCACAAATGGCGATAGTCAAGTAGGTTAGCCATAAATGGCTATTAGCCAAGTAGTTTGGGAGATGTAACTTAACTTCTCACTGTTGGGAGTGATCAGCAAGGACCTGTTGGGGACTTCTCCCAAGCAACTGAGAATGTTCACTGTTGGAGACAGGATGCTGGGCTTGATGGAGCATTGGTTATTTGAAAACTGAAATCAATCAAAATTGAATGAAATTTCAAATTTTAATATTGTTAGTATAGTTTTAGTTTGTCCTGTAAACATGAATTTGTTTGGGAAGCTTGTATATTGTGAAGGCCATGTGGCCAACAATAAATTTGTTTATATACATATTTAATTACCACACAATGGCCAGTGATACCTCTGCGCTGTTTAATGACATCATGTCCTCTGTGTGTCATAACATGTAACACTGAGTAGCACCACACAGTTTCCGGATGGCATGGCATGTCAGCATGCCATCATTGCAATGATCGGTATCATCTTCATAAGGCCACGAGATGACACTCAACACTCAGTGAAATGTTGATGCCACCTAATGGTACATTATCACCACCCAATACCCATTCACAATTTGGTGCCATAGCATGTTAACACATATCTCTGCTCAATATATTTCATGTCAAATGCCATCAAACAGATGATGTTCAGTGCTACATCATGGCCACTATGACAGTGCTACAGGAAACCTAATGATGTCTCTAAATGTTACTTCATGTCTCTTGGCAAAATCCTCCTGCAGATAACGCACATGCTAGCAATTAACATGTTCCTGTCCCACTGAAGTGAATGAGACTAACATGCTAACTGCTAGCACGTGTTCTCTTCTGGAGGATTGCTCTGTGTCAGAGCCATACAACCCTTTTTGAGATTTCCGCACTATGTTGGTCAACCCCATTTATCACAGTTCTTGGGGGCATTATGGTGCCTTGTATCCAAACAACATTTGATCAGAGTGCATGATGTTGTGAGTGACTATGCCACCTTGCAGCACAAACTGACACTCAGTTACTTCTTGGCACAACATGGCTCACTCATGACAAAACATTTTGGGTGCAATCCTGACCCATTAAAATCAATGGAAGTTTTGTTACTGACTTTAGTAGGTTCTGAATTGTGGCCTTGTAAGCTTCTGAAAGTCACTGCATGACCTGCTTCCCTCCCACCCCCAACACAATACTCATAGGATCAGAGTTTGGAGGATCGTTTTTACAACACAGTCCTTGTAGGATGAGGGTTTGGGGGATAGTTTTTACAAAGAAAATGGCCCCAGCACTAATGAAGCTGACATTTCCCTGCCCAGAATCGGGGGTGGGGGGGGCCTCCAAGTATGCATAAAATTAATTAAAGTCACCTTTGTTGACATCTTCTGGGACAAAGGCAAACTATTGTATGGACTGTATGTGGTCATAAAACACATTTCCATATTAAAGATAAGGGTAGCTGAGATGAATTGAAAAACTCTTCCAACCACATTTGGTGATCCCTCATCTATGTAGTTCTATCATTTCTTTCCCTCCAGTCCAAAGCCTGCTGATGGATATAGAGGGACTCTATAGATAGGGGACCTAGTGTTGCAATCTATATTCTTACTGCATATATTTTTGAGGATAGTGCTGGGCTTCACATCATTTTGCCCTCAGGGCACTGATAATTGTAACTCCAGTCAAAAGGCAGATGAACTAACTGGGAAGGACATTGCCTCTTATCATACTGAAGAACGGAAGCAGAAAAATCTGGCATGTCTATGAAGTGCATAGTAAAGCAGCAGAGAAGGAATTTACTTTCCCAGTGAATTCTCAAGTTCTAACTGGACAAGCCACAATTATTAATTTGGTGGAAAAGGCACAAATCTATCAATATCTCTTGGCCACAATCACACATTAAAACCACTTCTAAGAAAAGTAATTTTAATGTGTGAGAACATATTTTCTCCCCCTTATGGCATCATGGCATAAAACAGGGGTGGGGAACCCTTACCTACCCGTGACAGGCCACTCTGGAAATTACAAGCTCCACAGGTTTAATAGGAGTGGGGGCAGGGGTGAGCTCAGGATGGGGGAAGAAAGGGAAGGGTCCAGATCATGGATCTTTGAGATGGGTCCATCCTCTATCCATGCCCTCATCTCCCCACCCTTCCCCTGAGCTCACTGTTCAGTGCATGAGAGATGGGGCTGGATCCAGAGACTAGATCTAGGAATGGGAAAGGGGACCAAATCAGAAATTGCTATGAGCCAGATTTGGCCCACATCCCAGAGGTTTCCACCCCTGGCCTAAAGAAAGAAACGTGACCTAGAAGCCAGCAATACCTGAGTTCTGAAGTTGGTCAGTTCACCTTCCTATGCCTGTTTTCCGCTCTGTAAAGAATGTCATTGTCGCCACTTTATTCTGAAAGCTTTAGGTTAGCAGCACCAATACACACATGCATAGGACCCACATTACATGGACCAGGCCTGACACTGGGTGTTTTTATTTGGATGTCTGCTCCGCTTGTGCTCCGCCTCACCCCTGGGTGGCCTGTCTGTGTAGAGGTAGGCCACCCTGGTTTGAGGTGGAGCACAAGCAGAGCAGGCACCACCTGCTCTAGGCCAGCTCCCCTTGTGGTGCTCTGGAATGAGTGGAGTGGGCTGCCTGAAGCTGGAGCACCGGCCACGGGTGGAGCAGCAGTCCATCCATCTAAAGGACAGCCACCACTACAGCTCCGTTCCCGGCTGCAGGTTGCCCTGACAATGGCCATAGAGCTCCAGGCGGCAGTCTACAGCAGTTGCTAATCCACCTGAAGCTCTATGGCAAGGGGGAGAGGGGAGTGTGCGGGACGGGCAGACTGCAGGAGGCGGTGGCGGGTGGCCCCCAGGTCTGTCTAAAAACACCCATTGACAGTCCCATTTTAGAGAGAGGGGTCTAAGGCTGAGATAGTTTGCCTGGGGCCACCCATTGATGTCAGGAGTTGAACCCAGGATTCCCAGCTCCAAGAGCAACACACTGACAGCTCCATGACCAGACTACAATAACCCTATACAACAGAAATAACACCTATCCATTTTACAGATTAGCAACTGAGACACAGAAAGGTTAAATGGCTTGCCCAAGGTTGCACAATGTGTCAGTGACAAAGCTTGAAACAGAGCCTAGGAGTTCTGATGCCTGTCTAGTTTACTGCTCTCAACACCTCCCTTTGTTGTNTGGGTACAATTCAGGGTGCTGGTTTTGACCTATAAAGTCATAAACAGTCTGGGCTGTACATATCTAGAGGACTGCCTCCTTCCTTATTTTGAGGTCCCACCAGGCTCAAACCCTGCTCCCTGGGACTGCAACCCAGCTACCTTGACCACAGCACCACTCCCATAGTTGTTCCCGTGGGGCACTAGAGGTTTGCCATTCCATAAGCCAAGCAACATGCCCTCTATCTCCAATTGGCTGACCTACAGTTTAAAAGGAACATGACAGTAAGCGGAAGCTGTCTGAGCAACATATAGGCTTTGCTGGTTTCAGTGCCAGACTGACTGTGTTGTTGTGCCTTGCTCCGTCCCACTGTTCCCTGAGTGATTCTCTGAAATTGACCCTGCTTTGGCCTCGGACGTCAACTCGGCTGACCCCTGGGCTCTGACACTGACATTGGACCTCTTGGAACCTGACCAGACTGGACCCTGCCCCTGGATTACCCCTGAGTCTGCTGATATTTTGGACTGACCTACTGGCTTCTGACCCTGGCTCAGCTCCTGACAATGCCCCCCAGAAGACTCCTGGCAGTGTCCACCATTGGCCATCAGAATGCTGAGTGCCCTGACCCCAAGCCAGCCCCTGACACGTATGGTCCCTTGTGGCCTCGAAGGTCTACCAAACACACCTTCTTCCAAGTTCCATCATTGCAACGTGTCCAAACAATAAGGATGCAAAGAGTTCTTGGCAGCTGCTCTGCAGGTCTGGAAGTCCCTTCCCTTGGAAGTTCACCAAAGCCCTAGCCTAAGCATTCTTCCAAAGACAATGTGAGACTTATCTATATGGCTGGGCATTTAACAGCCAAGTTTAGCATTTGGGGTTTTTTTAATGGTATTTTATGTGGTTTTCTCGCTAGATTTTATGTGTGTGTTTTTTTTATGATGTTAGCTGCCCTGAGCCTTTGGGGAAGGGTGGGATAAAAAAATCCAACTAACTAAATAAATACATTGGGGACTCCTGAGGGCCCCCCCACAGGACCCTGTGCAGTCGCACATTCTGCGCTTGTCTGGATCCAGCCCTGGAGGTGACCACTGATTTCCGAGGAGTCCCAGATTTCACTAGTGTGTGTGTCTGAGAGCAGGGCTTGTTGCAGGGACCTTGGCAGTGCCTTTAAAATAGCACTTCTCCCCCACAAAAAGTTTCCAGCACCCAACCCTGACCCCTCTTCCTACATACCATCTGCCCACAATCTGTATTTATCTGTGACTTTGTCTCTTTGCACCACCAATGTTAATTAAATAAGACGGGAGAAAAACACAGCAAGCGTCCCCTTTTTCACTCACCAGAGGAAATTCTCAAAAGCACGTCAACAGCTTAGGAAACCAATACCTGTTTCAAAAGTCAAGGAGCCTAACAGCACAATCTTCCAAGCAGTAGCACCACTTGGTGCAGGCATGAATCTCATTCGTTTCAATGTGATCTGCTCCCACACTTATTTAGGCTTCTATCCCACCTAGGGTGGCCATACCTCCCCTTTAAAAGAGGACACNTGTCGTCAGGGGGGCGGCTCCTTGCTGTCCTCGCTCCGGCCTCACAACGGCCAGCGCCCTTTCCAGAAGCAGGGAGCACATCTGCACCAGGAAGTGTGTCCCCTCTCCCCATCCCAGATCGTGGGCCTCAGTGCAGCTGCACCGCCTGTCCCCAGCAGCAGCAAGTAGGTGCACCAGGGATCATGGGAACAGTGGCACTGGTTTAAATGCAGGTCTGCCTTGGCAACCCACATTATTACTACTAATAATTTCTATAGCGCTACTAGGCATACGCAGCACTTTATAGTCACAGATTTTCAGAGACAGGTCCCTGCCCAGTGGGCTTACAACACATATTCCCATTTTACAGATGGGGAATGGAGGCTGAGACTTACTCAAGGCCATCCAGTGAGTTTATGGGCTAGGGTGAGATTCCAACCTTCATCTCCCAGGGCGAAGTCCAGCACCTGCTCCACTACGCCACATGCACATTCCCAAGAGAGAGCTCCCAATACTAGCACATCTCAGCTATGCTGCCTTCCTTAGTAACGGATTTATACCAACCCTCAACATTTCATTTTCACCCCATCTCCCTCAAGCTCATCTGAGCCAGGCTTGACTTGCAGACAAAAATGAATAGGCAGAGAGGAAAACCATCTGGAGACCCTGGGAAACACATCAGCCTGGAACCCCGATTAGGCAGAAACAGTTCATCTCCTACCAACCTTCATCTAGGCATGATGGGAGGCAATCATTTTATGCTGAATTAGTTGGACACTCTCCCTCTCCCATCAGAATCTTTGCCTGCTTTTTACAGTCTTAAAGGAACGCCAGCTGTTTCCCAGTACCAGCAAATAGTAGTGGCTTCTTCTGAACCAACCGTCAGCCAGACATACCAGACATTTCAACACAAAGTCTGAGCAGCTGCCCCAGCAGGGGAGATGTGCCTTTAAGTTTCCACAGCTCTTGCCAGGAGTTCACACAGGCTGAGGTATATCCCATGAAGCACATTCCTGACCAAGGGGCAGCTTAAATCCAACTGATTGTTTTTATTAAAACTGACAAGAGTCCTCATTGGAAAATGGAAAGTAAACAAGGAAGTTAGCAGCAGAGGGTGGGGAAAAGGGAAAACCTCCCAGTCAGTGGAAAGAGCATCTTATTTACACCTACTCTGTGTAGGTGTGTGATGAGGAGATACTGGGCTACATGTAGACTACAGGTCTAACAAATATGTAAAGGTTAAACATATTTGTATGTAATGTGAAAGCAGAGAACTGGAAACTCACTTCATGCAATGGAGAACTGCTAAGTTCATGACCTTGAGCGAGTGTGTAATCAGAAAAAGCCTAAACACCTCTGCAGACACTAGCCATAGACCATTGAGTTGCAAATGGATTTCTTCCTGTGGATGTGACTGAAAACACAGAGTCACCTGGTGGGAAAATCAAACAAAGGACCCTGGAAAAGTACTTAAGGGGGGAAAAGACAAAAGATAGTTGGTTGAGCTTGAGGTTCTTGAGCTTCAGCTGCATCATCACTGTCACGGGGAAACAGGGGGTCACATACGTGTAACACGGAACTACATGTTTGGTAAATATGCGGTACCAAGGGTTTCACATGGATGCAATGTTACTGTAAATGTACAGTATGCAATGTTACAAGTTCCACATGTTGTAATGCCAACTCTGAGAACAGTAGAACTCAAATTACAGCTCAGGTTGACCCTCTCACACGTCACAAGTCTGNAGTTATGAAAATTAGGGGTGGGAATATGCAGTTTAGGGGCAGGATCATGCAAATTAGGGGCTAGACAACATGCAGCCCAGTGTGGGGCCCAAACAAAATATTCCGGCCCTCAGAACAAATCAAGTTGAGCACCCCTGCCGTAGAGGCTCAGGGCGGCTCACAATTCATAAAGATTAACAATAAAATCCAGACAATTAAAACTCCCACCCTCCCCGACAACCCTACCTCAAAATCCAACTAACCCCTATCCCCACCTGCCAAATGTTTTTTCAAATACACTGACAAAGGTAACAGATAGAACCTTTACCCATGGACAAGGGTAACCTGGATGGAACCTGCAAGAGGGTGCCCCCAGTCGACCATCCTTCAGGACAGGCGGTCCTTCAGATATATGGGACCCAGACTGTTTAGGGCTTTAAAAGTCAAATACAGCAACTTGAATTGTGCCTGGGATGCTATAGGCAACCAGTGCAGACTTTGGAGCACCGGTGTAATGTGCTCCCGGTGACACAGCCTCAAAAGGAGCCAGACTACCGCATTCTGCACCAGCTGCAGTTTCTGAGCAGCCCCATGTAGAGTGTGTTGCAGTAATCTAGCCTCGAGGTGATGACAGTGGCCTGATCCGAATCAGAAAGAAAAGACCACAGACTTCTCACCAGATGGAGGTGGTGAAAAGTGCTCCTGGTCACCACTGCCACCTGGTATTCCAGATGCAGTGAGGGATCCAAAAGCACTCCAAGGCTGTGAACCTGATCGACCAGAGGGGGCCAGACCCCATGAATAACAGGTGTCCCAATCCCCTTCAAGTCTCAAGACTGGCCAACCTTCATCACTTCAGTATTGTCAGGATTCATCTTCAATTGGCTCACTCTCATCCAGTCCCCGACAGCAGCCAGACATCGGGTAAGCACCGAGCTTACGGGACCTGGGTCCAATGAAAAAGAGAGGTAGAGCGGAGTGTCATCAGCATATTGATGACACCTACCCCAAACCTCCGAATGACCTTGACCAGCAGCCTGAGATACACATTGAATCAAGGGAGACAGAATAGAACCCTGTGGGACACCACAGGGGAGGTCCCAAAGGGACGACAAGCAATCACCCATCACCATCCACTGGGACCTCCCCGAAAGAAAGGAGGCTGATGATGGGATTGCTACAACACCAAGTTAAATCAGTTCCTAATGAATGTCAATCAATAACACTGGTCACATAGCTAAGGACTGGTAACTTACCCTCAGCATATAATATTACCCTCAGATGAGGAGCATTTGGTGTGAGCAACACAAAATGAAATGCACAGCAAGCCCCATACAAAGATGGTCACCAGTGCTGGACCCAGGAAAGTTGGACCCCTGCGCGAAATGGTGGTGTGGGAGTCGGGACCCTTCTAACATAGGAATGTCTGACTGACACACACTGACTCGCCCATTAGAAAATGGACAATGTTACCATAATTACTTTTTTTATGTTCAATTAAACACAGTATTCCTGATTTGTATATTACACTTACATTATTTCTAGTTTCTCATGGGCCCAATATGCTGTGGATCCTCCACAGTCTGAGGCTCCTATGTTTGTGGCTCTGTGGGCCCATTGCTTTTTACACTCATGTTGTCATTTCAAGTTTAGTCATGGACCCCACCCCTGATGTGGGTGGTTCACCTGGAGCACATTACACCGATGCTCTAGTCTGCCAATGGCATTCTGGGTACAATTCAGGGTGCTGGTTTTGACCTATAAAGTCATAAACAGTCTGGGCTGTACATATCTAGAGGACTGCCTCCTTCCTTATTTTGAGGTCCCACCAGGCTCAAACCCTGCTCCCTGGGACTGCAACCCAGCTACCTTGACCACAGCACCACTCCCATAGTTGTTCCCGTGGGGCACTAGAGGTTTGCCATTCCATAAGCCAAGCAACATGCCCTCTATCTCCAATTGGCTGACCTACAGTTTAAAAGGAACATGACAGTAAGTGGAAGCTGTCTGAGCAACATATAGGCTTTGCTGGTTTCAGTGCCAGACTGACTGTGTTGTTGTGCCTTGCTCCGTCCCACTGTTCCCTGAGTGATTCTCTGAAATTGACCCTGCTTTGGCCTCGGACGTCAACTCGGCTGACCCCTGGGCTCTGACACTGACATTGGACCTCTTGGAACCTGACCAGACTGGACCCTGCCCCTGGATTACCCCTGAGTCTGCTGATATTTTGGACTGACCTACTGGCTTCTGACCCTGGCTCAGCTCCTGACAATGCCCCCCAGAAGACTCCTGGCAGTGTCCACCATTGGCCATCAGAATGCTGAGTGCCCTGACCCCAAGCCAGCCCCTGACACGTATGGTCCCTTGTGGCCTCGAAGGTCTACCAAACACACCTTCTTCCAAGTTCCATCATTGCAACGTGTCCAAATAATAAGGATGCAAAGAGTTCTTGGCAGCTGCTCTGCAGGTCTGGAAGTCCCTTCCCTTGGAAGTTCACCAAAGCCCTAGCCTAAGCATTCTTCCAAAGACAATGTGAGACTTATCTATATGGCTGGGCATTTAACAGCCAAGTTTAGCATTTGGGGTTTTTTTAATGGTATTTTATGTGGTTTTCTCGCTAGATTTTATGTGTGTGTTTTTTTTATGATGTTAGCTGCCCTGAGCCTTTGGGGAAGGGTGGGATAAAAAAATCCAACTAACTAAATAAATACATTGGGGACTCCTGAGGGCCCCCCCACAGGACCCTGTGCAGTCGCACAGTCTGCGCTTGTCTGGATCCAGCCCTGGAGGTGACCACTGATTTCCGAGGAGTCCCAGATTTCACTAGTGTGTGTGTCTGAGAGCAGGGCTTGTTGCAGGGACCTTGGCAGTGCCTTTAAAATAGCACTTCTCCCCCACAAAAAGTTTCCAGCACCCAACCCTGACCCCTCTTCCTACATACCATCTGCCCACAATCTGTATTTATCTGTGACTTTGTCTCTTTGCACCACCATTGTTAATTAAATAAGACGGGAGAAAAACACAGCAAGCGTCCCCTTTTTCACTCACTAGAGGAAATTCTCAAAAGCACGTCAACAGCTTAGGAAACCAATACCTGTTTCAAAAGTCAAGGAGCCTAACAGCACAATCTTCCAAGCAGTAGCACCACTTGGTGCAGGCATGAATCTCATTCGTTTCAATGTGATCTGCTCCCACACTTATTTAGGCTTCTATCCCACCTAGGGTGGCCATACCTCCCCTTTAAAAGAGGACACTTATAAAAAATACATGGTGCAGGGCTGCACTGGAACCAATGCAGCCCTGCATCATGTATTTTTCATAAACATCCTCTTTTAAAGGGGAGGTATGGCCACCCTAATCCCACCCATCTCCTAAGGCTCAGGGCGGCTTTCATAAAACATACAAAAATAGAAATACAATAAGATTCCCTTTAAAAACGTCATTAAAAGAAATCCCCCTCACCCATCCCCAACCCCACCTGCTAAACACTTTACCAAAAAGAAAGCTTAGCAGCACTTAGGGCTAGTATCATCACGATCTACTGCTTTGCCCTGCCCCTTTCTGATGTGAACTGTCACTGCCCATCTTATTGCAAGTCAGCTGGGTGTCTGCTGCCAAGTGTCTGAGTTGCTTTTGAAATTGAGACTACAGCTCCTACATTATTTAGGTTCTTTTGAAAATGTCATACACAGATGGTTTCTTGGGTTGTTGTGAGCACATATAACCCCTCTCCCCTGCATCCCAAAAGAGTTGCAGCCAGCAGAGCAGAGCAGAGCAGGGCTGCAAGAAGGAAAGGCCTCTGGCTACTACGTAATGAAAACTTCTCTTTGCTAACACAGTGAGTGTGAAAGCAGAGCCAACCTACCAGGAAGTGCGTACACTGCCAGTTTGTTCTGGGGGTTGCAAAAAAAAACACACCCCCTCCTGCACAGCCGGAATGTTTGTGTTGTGGAAGCGGGCAGTGCCATGTCAAATCCTGCCACAATATTCTTCTTGCAGGGCAGCCTCAGCAAACAGCACCGACAGCATGAGTGTGAGAGGTTTAAAATAGAAACACCAGCTCCTGCCATACCTTTCCTCTCCCAACCTCTCCCTCTCTCTCTCTCTCACACACACACACACACTGAAATTACAGGAAAAAAGTAAACAGCTACCTACTTCTCTCCCTCCCCCACTACCAGAGACCTAAGTGTAAGTGGGGTACATGGGCACCTTAGATGGTGGTTTTTAGAAGGACAGAGACTGATTGTGAATGAGGTGTTGGACTTGGGAGACCAGGATTCAAATCCTGTTTTAGCCAAGAACTCATTGGGTGGCTTTGGGCAAGTCACTATGCCTCAGTTCTCTATCTGTAAAGTGGGAATAATAATGACCTGCCTCACAGAGGTGTGAGGGTGAACTAGATAAGGTTTGTAAAACACTACGAACACTGAAAGTGCTAGACATTATAATAGTAATAGCCCTACGTTCATGTCAGAAATGAGGCCCCCAAAGCCCTTCCAATGAGCAATCTCCTGTTTTTAGGAAAGTGTGTATATTTCTTGCATGCCCCCATCCACAAGCTTGTGATACCTCCCCACCAAACAGCCACCGTGGGGATTTTGAAACTAATAGCATCAGCTATAAAGCCAAGGTTCCATACCTGGGCACTAAGTGGGAGGCGCAAGGGATGCACTTGCACCTGGCAGGCCCTGCCCCTTTCCAAGTGTTGTGACATCATAAAAGGGGGTATTGTTGGTCCCATGAGAAAGGGGTGGAGTGCCCTGTCCCATTCTGATGTGAACATGCCCCCTTTTCCAAGCGTCATCATGATGTCACAACGCTTGGAAAGGAGCAGAAAGTCCTACTTGCAACCAGTGAGAGCCCCAACCCTCTCCCCCCCACCCAGATGAGAATAACCAATGGGGAACTAAACACCTACTCCATCAAGAAGATTCCCCTCCCACCCTCATCTTCTGCCTAGCAGCAATTCATAAATTGCCTAAAACGAGTGCAGTGTAAGCACTATCATTATTACCAAGATATGACGCATGGCAGGGTGATACCCTTCAAAGTTCTTGAGAAAGGCAGGGCTGCCTGGTGACAGTCATTTTGGCAGTTTCACAGAGCAAGACATCCTAACAAGGCCAGGTCATCCCCCTGGAGAAGAGAAGATGGCAGTGGAGAAGGAAGTCTGATTGAGTTGGTTACTTATTGTTCCACTTCACTCTCAGGATCCCAGAAGGTATATTTCCATGTGGAGAGGGGAGTCTGCTCCAGTCTCCTTTTATCTGCTGGACTGAACCAGTATTTACATTCTTTTAGATAAGGAGCAAGAGGCAGGAGAAGGTAGCCTTGGGATCAGGAATTTGCCTAGAAACAGGATTACTTCATTTTACCTTGCAATCACCCCCTCTGCCTTCCTGTAACACCCACGCACATAGCAAAGTAGGTTCTTCATTTCATAGAGTGGCTTCCCAAAGGGGATGCCGTTATATAATCTTAGAAAAGCTCTGTGCTTTATTAAGTTTCTTCAGAAAAATGACCATGGGGTTTCTTTACTAAGAAGCATGAACACAGGTTAGAAATGGAAGAGATCCGTATCCCAGATTAAGCAGGGGTAGTTTATCCCCTATGAGGTGTGAATTCATGGCCACCATGTCAACCATGGGCCTATCTCAAAGGTCATCGGCCCGACACATGATGAGGCCATACCCTGGACTTGAGTTTTTGCACCAGCCTTGAGGCAAGGGATCTGTTGGTGGGGGAGGTGTCAGTAGTGCTCTTGTCATGGACGGATCATTACCTCCTGCGGGCCAGTCTCTCGGCACATATCTGTCCCCAGAGAGGTGAGGAGCCAGTTCGGT
>QEPC01007988.1:2020852-2042058 GCA_003113815.1 Sphenodon punctatus
TGTCTGTTTTCACCCTTAGTCTGGACTACATTCAATTAGTCCGGACTAACTATCCGTGTGAAAATGCCTTAGTTCATAAAGCCTGGCCTGTGTTATGGGGCTGGAGTAGCGGTAAGTGTTACATGTAGAGCCACTGCCTGACTGTTAGGTAAAGGGTAAATACTCCAGGTTCACATTTCATCTGGACAAGTCCTTACAGAGGACTGTCCATAAAGTACTTCCTGCAAGAAGAGATGGAAGATAGTGAGATGGGGGAGAAAGCAAAGTTGTGTTAAATTTGTGACAAGAGAGTAGGGTAGGAAATATTGGTCTCAATTTGACATCAAAACAATTTATTGTTACTCATTTTTCAGTTACATTTCTATGTGTGAAAACTAAAATGATTCCTTACAAATAATAAATTAGGCTCATATTAAAAAATGGCAAGAGAGGCAGGATTTGTGTGACATGCTTTTTGGAAGGGGATCTGTAGTAGAGTGACAAACTGTGACAAGGGTGTAGGGCCTGGGGGTTAAAAATGCCACCCACCCACCCCTTAAAAAAAGCATGATATACTTTATGGACAGCCCCCAGAACTCAAAACTGCCAATGCAATTATCTACCTTGTGAAAACCCCAGAATGAATGGAAATGTTGGTGGGGCCTCTGAGTTCAATTTGACACATATAGGCCTTTGCTCAGGGTTAGAGAGAGAAGAATTAGACCGAGTGTGTTTTTAAATGAGCAAGACTGGAGGAGCAGAGGGTCCATGTCCACTGAGTGGCACTGTTGTGAGGCGCCCACGCACGTGGAGTAAGTGGGGAGGGATTCTAATGGGCAGATCCCTGGGTGTCCATCGTGCCCACTCAGGCAGACAAATTCCACACACTCCCTCCACCACAGACCAGCCGTGCAAATAATTCATGTAGGTGACCGTTTCCCCTGCCCATCACCACCCAGCAGGACCCCCAACCCTAATCCTCGCCCAACTGCCTACCCGCTGCCATGACACACAGCTCCAGACACCATGGAAACATGAAACCAATAACCCCTTTCTGCCCAGGAGATGGTGCAGCTGCTGGCAGGTCTGGGCTACAACAGAGGTGCATATTACTGGGCTGAAATATGCAGGAAGCTTCTGTTTGAGCTACTGTCCTCCATGACATTGGCTCTTCTCTTGTGCATCACAAGGGGTTTTGTGCTTTGAGCCAACGCGGTGTTGTATTTCATGCGCACGTCCTTTAAGAGCTCCCTAGGGAGCTGCTGGCAGTGCTGTGGGCGGGACCAGGGAGGCAGCCGGCCTGTGGACGGTGTGGGCGGGAGCCCTGCTTCATAGGAACAGGGGATGCATGGGCACCTGTTCCCTCCAGATTTTTTGGGAGTGCTCCATGAGTGGCCAGTGCGTGGGTCACAGGAGCCCGCTTCCTCACGTACCACTTTCACACGAGCAGTTGGATGCACGGACAGTGGGTGGCCATGTGTGGATGCGTCTCATTTAAAAACACACCTTGATGCTTCAAGGTCTTTGAAGTGAGGGAGAAGCATGTCAGGAGCTTTGGAGCCACCCACGCAGAAGGAGAGTGCATTGCAAGTGTGCTCAGCAGCTGATGGAAGAAGTGGGAGGTGGAAGGATTTTGAGTGGGAAGAACCCAGGAGGGTTGATCCAAAAGACCTTTAGTCAGTTGGCATCTTTGCTGTCAAGCATTTGATCAGGCCCACGGAAGAGGAGGTGGAAACCTCAGCTTGCATACAGCCTCCTGGGATGCTGTTCCAAGCACGCTTGTCTGGATGGTGATCAGGACCGAAACTTGGGGGGGGGGGGGGGGGCATGGTGGGCATTGCTCCCCTGTAAATGTTTTTGCTCCCTCTTTTAGAAATAAGATGTTACAAGTTTTTTTCCTCACGTCCTTAGTCTGGAGAAATTATACCCTTTTCATGCAGTCTGCTCCCCACTGTGCCAATGTGCCAATGGTCCTGGTGGTGATTCCCTGAGGTGTTTACTGACGCAGACATGCACTGAAAAGGAAGCCTGGATGTCCAGTCTCTGTCTATTCCTGCTATTGTGCAAAGACAAGGAGAAGCAAGCAGCTATTTATAAGGATTCTTTTTTTCTTGTTTTTTCCTGTATATGGAAAAGTGTTTCCTTCTGCAAAGATGGCACAGTCTGCTCTGATTCCTGTTTACATACTTGCCATCAAGCACACACTTAGCTCACTGTTCTGAGGGATAGAAGTATGAATTGGCCTCTCTCTGTGTTTTCTGCTACCTTATAATTTACTTTTCCCAGTTACCAAGGATTATAGCCAGGGGGATTTAGCTATTAGCAATCTACTCCTTTAAAACAGGCTGTTCAGATACAGGTAAAACATAGGGATCAGAAAGATGCCCCCTATACCCTGTCATTAAAGAGACAAAGGACTGATTCTTAAAGTGTTCTACTGGCAGAAGCTCTCAGCACTGGAGCCAAAATTAGGAGGTGATGATGGCATGAATTCATATCAGGTGAGGGACCTGGTTTGGGCCAGAAAGAACCAGCTACTCAAAATGGCAAGAGGATGGGAGCAGTCAGCAGTTATAATCGGACTCTGAAGAGGGAATTGCCAAGATGTTTAAGGTTGCATAGCCAGTTTTCTGAACCTGATTTCAGAGGAAGTGCTGCAGGACAAATGTCTGGGACAAACCCCTCAAAAATGCCAGGGCACCAATGAACCCTGTGGCTTCTTCTCTGGCCCAAGGGTTGCATTTTGCAATGTGCTGTTATGTCACACAATAGCAGGAACAAATTGTGTTGGGAGGGTGGGAAGACCTGCTACCTGTGCTGCCTGCTGAAGAGAGAGAGAAGAGTAGGGACTCAGCTAAACTGTGAGGTCCTGGGCTGGGGACTCAGGAGGCCACAGTACTATTCCTTGCTCTCTTCCACTGGCAGTGGCCTTGATTGAGTCACTTTCTGTCAATGGCTCAGGATCCTCCATCTGCAAAATGGGGATAAATATACTGACCTCCAGGCCTTGCAAGAGGTAGGTGAGGCCCTCAGGCTCTTAGCCCAAAGCTCATAAACTGAGGGAGAGGTGGGTAATAATTAATCTACAAGATCCTGAGGGGTGACTAACCAACTACTACTGCTGTCTCAGTGCTCAGACCCTCAACTACTGTACTTTCTCCCAGCCCCTGCTCCCTCAGGTGGGGAGGGCAGCCTCCTGCTGGGATGCAGGGGTGAGCAGTGACAGAGAGACGGATAGATGGCTGTGACCTGAGAAAGTGTTGCGTACAACTAGTAGCACTATAGAAATTATTATTAGTAGCAGACAACTTCTACTAGTCTAGCAGAGTAGGCATCGGCCTACTACTAGTCTAGCACTACTACTAGTCTAGCAGAGTAGGCATTTGTTGGTTCCAGGTCCCTGCAATTTACATTATTCCCCAGCCCTCTCCCAGGACCTAATGACCTCCAAGTTCAACAGATGAGAAGGAGCTATTTAAGAGCTAAGTGTTATTTTCAAAGTTAACAGGTGCAAAAGGGGCTTGCTACCTGACCTGCAGCCCAATCTGCTGATGCCCTCCTCAATATGGGAGTGTCTGGGGTCTGAGCCTGAGGAGGAAGGAAGGGCTTACCAGGCCAGGAAAAGGCCTAGACAGACACGCTTTCACACCCCGCAACCACAGGAATTCCCTTCAGTGCCAGCGACAGAACGAGGCAACGGCCTGATTTCCAGGAAAGGAGAACAGTGTGTCGGAGAGAAGACACGCGGGGGGGAAGAGACCTAAGGCTTCTACCTCAGCTTTCTGTCTCACTCACACAAACACGTAGGTGCTGGAGACTTCAAAAGGCTAACGTGGGGACAGACAGCAAGCCCAACATGCTGTAGGAAGCTGTGGGTTTGGCAAGCAGATTATCAGCACAGCAGGCAGAGAGCAGACCACAACCTACCTCTTCTGGGAATGTAGAGCGGTACTACAAACAGATCAGAATCAGTACAACTGCACAAGGACTGGCTAGCTCCAATTCTTGTATAAGGCCCACCCAACAGTGCAGGGCAGCCTTTTAATTCTCTCTGATTAACATATGCTTGACTCTGGCTGACTGGGGAGTGACCAGTGCACATCTGCCCAGCTGACACCTTCCTTTCTATTTACACCCCTTCAGTAGGCGTGGCAGCTAGGAGGTTAATCCTGCAGGCCTCCAAACTAAGCTGTATTAGCAGGCACCATCTGTCCTTTCTCATTTGCTGATGCACGACCTATTTTGCTGTTTAGCAGAAAGCAGGCACTGCAGCTCTGGGCCTCTATGTCACTGCATCATGGCTGCCTCTGCACAATCCATCCCCTTGCAATGACCTACCGAACAGCTGGCAGGGCAGGGATGGCTGAAGCAAGGAGCACCTGTGGGGGTAACTAGCAGTGGTCACTCTTCCCCGGACTTTCCCTGTGCATGGCATGGCCACCATTTCCTGCTTGCACAAATAAATTTGTATAGTAAGCTTATCTGTTAAGGCAGCAGTAAACGTCTGGAAAGGGAAGGACATTATAGATTGGGTCACAGAGGAGGGGAGGAGGAATGACAAGCTAGTGCTTAACGTGTAAGCAAAGAAAGTAACTGAGGATCAAGTCCAGCTCATAAGTTCCACTCCCTCCACCGCCCACAAGTCCATGCCTCATTCTGGATGTTCTACCCTTACTCCCTAAAGCATATGGGTTATTCAGAGACACTGTCCCACCAGCCCCCACTAAAAACTGGATTAAATTTTATGGGGACCAGAAGAAGGTGGGGCTAGTGCCATCCCTCCCAACATTTTGAGCAGTCAAAGGGAAACAAACCCCACCCCTGAGCCAATAAACTCTGCCCCCTCACGCACATTCAACATTCCAAGTACATAAGGAGCTGCCTAACTGAGTCAGAAGACCGATAGTTCGTCTTCGCCCAGTATTGTCACAATCAACTGACATGGCAGCGGGGTTTCAAATCTGGCTCTCCAGGGTCTCTGGCAGAGGTGTCACCCAGGCATGCTACCAGAGATCCTCCAGGATCCCCAGCAGAGGCGTCACCCAGGCATACTACCAGAGATCCTGAATCTGGTCATGCATGAGTGTTCTCATGGGATAAAAGCAGAATAACACATTCTCACATGTGCTAATTCCTGTGAGAATAGAGCCGCGATTGCAATCACGGATGTTTCCCCGCCTCCCCAGTAACTTATTAAAGTAGCTTTAGGGTGGACTCAAACGTAATACTGATTAAATTGGATGTCCGCAGGGCCCCAGAATGTGTATAAAGAGCCCCGGATTAGTGTTACATGTGAGGGAGTCAGTGGGAGTTCCAGCCCCGCTTTAAATGCGGATTTCGAGTTCAGATCAAATCTACATTTAAAGCAGGGCTAGAACTCCCGTTGACTTGCTCACACATAACACTAATTTGGGGCTCATTCTGCATGTTCGAGGGCCTCAGGGACATCTGATTTAATCAGCATGACGTGCAAGTCCACCCTTAGGCCGCTTTTAGACGAGACAAATTTGCGCATGATTGGTGAAAAATGTGCGTGTTTTAGTGCTCGTTTAAACACCTAAACCATTTAAAATGCGCATTTGCCATGATCGTGTAAAAGTCAAAACCGTTTTGAATGTGGTTTTTAAATAATACACATTTTTAAAAACCGGTTTTGAGCCCCTTTGAAGATCGGGGGATGCCAAAACCGGTTTTAAAAATGTGCATTATTTAAAAACCACATTCAAAACGGTTTTGGCTTTTACACAATCATGGCAAATGCACATTTAAAACGGTTTAGGTGTTTAAACGAGCATTAAAACACACACATTTTCCACCAATCATGCACAAATTTGTCTCGTCTAAAAGCGGCCGCCTTGTAATTCCATCATCTCACCATTGTTCTCTCCAGTGTTTTTCTTGGGAGGCAATCAGAAAAGAGGAGCCAAAGCTTGAATTCCAGTCTTTCTGTCTCTCTCTCCTGAAAGAGGGATAGTGGGATTCAGCACCCAAAGAGGACTCCTAAATGGGGACTGTTGGTGTTAGGAAGTACAGCAAGATACTCTTGGCTTCATCTTGCCTGCCTCTGGCAGCGCCAGCCTCAAGACCAGCCATCTAGGGAGAGATCAGGGCTGGGGTTGCTGCATGCAGAAAGAGAGAGGGCTGCTGCTCACTGTTGCAGGCAGCACAAAGGAAGCCCTGGATTTCCCCCATGCCTATTTCCATCACAAAGGGTCATACGAAAGCAGTTCCATGGTAAATGACAATTATTTTGCTGTATCCTCATAGCACAATTACCACATCTGGTGGTTTTGGGTGTGTCACAATTTGAGCTGCTTTCTTAAAGTTTCAGTTACTGAAAGCATGAGATTCTAGAAAACATCCTTGTTCTTCCACTACATTCCACTGCGATTCCCAAGGTCAGCCAGGGACACCCGCTTGCAAGTTCTGTCACTGTACCAGGTCCGAATGGCTGGGGTACACAAGAGGCATTCTTGGTGGTCGCTCCACAGCTATGGAAATCCCTTTCCCTAGAGATTTGCCAAAGCCCAAGTCTGAGCATTTTCTGCAGGCAACATAATTGCCTTTTTATGTGGCTTGCCATTTGGCAGGTGAGGATAGAATTTCAGGTGCTGTTTTAAATGGGATTTTTACATAGTTCTTGTTTTTATGGTTTTTATTTTATGGTATATATATTGTGTTGTTCCCCCACGCTGAGCCTATGGGGAAGGGCAGGGCAGAAATCAAAATTAATTAATTCTCATTTTAATTTTAAAGAAAAACAATAATGAAGATCTCTACACCTCTTGTTTGTGGTGCAAAGCTTGACAGAGTGACTGCAGCCTAAGCCCAAAAGCTCTGAAACCACAAAGACAAAAAGTTTTGGAGACAGGGAGAATCATTTTTTTCAACCCAGTCTTATGAATTATTAATAATTTATGTCAATTTCAGTGTTCAGAGTACTTTACAGTCTTTCTCTAGATCACCTTCACAACAACTTTGTGAGAGAGATCATTATAGGCTTCCCAGTGAGTTCATAGCCAACATGGGAATTGAACCCTGATCTCCCAAGTGCGCCAGTGGGCTCGCAGCGAGCTAAGGGATGGTCAGGATTGGTATTAAGGGAACACTTTCTAGCCAAGCTTGGCTTCAGTTTAAATGTCATGGGACAAATAAAAGCATGTAGCAAAGCTAAGATGGATGGGAACATTCCCAAGATTTTGTCAAATTCCAATAGAAAAAAGTTTCTCTGTAGAGAAAAAAAAATCCTGCCACAGTTTGCAACACAAACCCTGCTGCAACTTCCCAGCACAGAGGGAGTAGCAGACAAGAAACGTAAGTGAAACTGAGAAGTCTGTTTCCGTTTCTCAAGATGCAAACCCCACCCCCACCCCCAGAAAAAAAACCAAAAAACATTCTACTAACAGTGAACAGTGGCACAAACAGAATTTTGCTACTGGGTGAGTTTTGCCCTGATTCCAGAATCCCCGCCTGATGCCCCCTTCCCAAGCACTGGCGGGGAGGGGGGAGCAGGAGGAGCAGTGACAGGAGCAGAAGCAGGAAGGGAGGAAGGGCTCCCTACTCACAGCTAGAAAAGCCGCTGCTCCTCTCCCTTTGCTGGGGGCCTTGGGAGGGGCTTGCCTCTATTTCATGGTTGAGTAAACTAGCTCTGGAGCTGCATGTGGCTCCTGGGCAGTTCAAGTATGGCTCTCGGCCAGGACTGGTCCTGGGATGGCCCCACACTGCTTTAATGGTCTTATGGCCTACTGGGTAGCTGAATCACAGCTGCTCCTCAGGATCTCAACAGCTAAGACTGCAGAGCACTAGCTCCACTGCAGCTAATCATGAAGCAGGAGTGAGTGGTTTGTGTACATGTGTGTGTCTTGTGGCCATATGAGAATTTTGGCACGTGGCTCTTCGGGCTGGGAACTTTGCTCTCCACTGAAGGTGTTGTGTTGTTTTCACTGTTGTGTTTTTAACAGTGTACTTGGAGGGATAAACCAGGGAAGTCCCCGTCGCCGCCGAAATGGCGGCCACGGGGCATTTGTTGCGCCCCTCCCCAGTGGGGAGGAGACACGGAGAGGGGGCCGTGGTAGAAGGTCGTCTCTGCTGGTGGTAAGGGTTGCTGGTAGCACCCCTCCCGATGCGCATGCGCCACTAAGGCGCTGTGCAGGGAATTGGAGGCCTGCCCCTTTTAGGAAGGGCGGACCTCCTGTGAGCCGCGTGAGAGCGGCATTCCAGGGGTGGCGGCCAAACAGTCAGCAGCAATACTGCATTGCTGCTGAGTTCTCGGCCCTGTCTCTGGTGCGTAGCTGATGGAACAGCATGGGAAGGGCGCGAAAGAAGAAGGACGAGGGGCGGGCAGAGCCGCCAGAGGGGAGCAGGGAGTGAGCTGGAGCAGAAGAAAGGACTCGCGGCTGTGAGCTGACGGGGGAGGCCCCTCCCCCCACCAGGGCTGAAATGTATGCCCGCCAGATGCAGGCCCGGGATGCCCCCCAGGGATGCGGGAGCAGGGCAGGTCCCCCTGGTATGGGGCAAGGGGGAGTAGGAAACCCAGCCCTGGGAGAGGCGGGGGAGCCCACTCACGGTTCGGGGGAGGGAGCCCGAGCTGAGGGGGCTGTGAGTAGCCCGCTTGCAAGCCAGCAAGGAGTGCGGAGAGGGGGGGGAGGATAGTCTCCCCCCGCCCCCCCAGCACGGTACCGCTGTGATGGAGTTCCCAGTGAGCAGACCCGCATAGAGAGACCCACGCAAGGTGGGTAGGAGACAGAGGAGCAAGCCCCCCCCCCTACAAAACATAGGCGGGGTACTGAGGGAGCTGGCAACCACCAGTGGATCAGGGGGGTGGGACGACAACTTGAGCCACGTGGCAAACGGGCCCATTGATACAGGCCATCTATTCAGGGGATCTGACACTCCCCCTGGTGGCTGAAGGGAAGGTTTCAGGGGTCGGTGACCCGTACGGAGTGCCCAGACTGGTACACCACCAACTGAGCCATGGTGCTGGCGCCACCCTGCGGGCCTCGCAACCGCCCCCCCCCCCGGTGCGTGCGATGGTGCGACCAGCCTGGGGAGGCAGGAGGGGCGAGGTTTCGCTGTATCCCCACACAGGCGGCCCACCCCCAGCGAGCAGGAGATGCGTGGAGGAGCCAGAACACCACGCTGAACCGCCCAACGAAGAGATGTGGCGAAGCATCCTGGTGCTGGACAGAGAACTGGAATGATGCACCGGAGATCAGCCAAGAGATGTCGCGGGAGCGAAGTTCGAGAGGCAGCTCAGCCACCCAAGAGGAGGGCAAGGTGAGGCACAGGGGCTGACCCCAGTTGCCCCGGGGGAAATAGAGATGGGAGAGGAGGATCGGTGTGTAGGGGACCCTCTTGCGTTAGGGTGTAATTTGGCCCATGAAGGGGTCAGTACCGCCCAACAGGGAACCCCAAGGGAAGCAGCCAAGGGGCAGATGGGGGTGGGGGGGAGTTCCAACTAGGGAACCCAATTAAATGGGCCACAGTTAATGTGTTGGAATGGATCCTGGGTATGGGTCATGCTGACACCCTCTGTTCACCCGGTTCCAGGGGCAGAAGCACAGGCCAGGATTGATGGCCTCGGAGTCCCCGGGGACAAGTGCTGGTGGGGCGGGGGGCTGCCTGCAATGATGGTAAAGTGAATCAGCCTGCAGCGGCAGCTGCAACACAGCCGGAACATCGCCCCCCACCTCCTCCCGGGGGTGCTAGTGTGAGTGTGGCTGCCCCGTTTGGGCAGCATTTACTGCAAGTCACAAAAGAAAAGAACTGATGGGGAGAATACATTGATCTCTATGCCCTGTTGTTCAGTGATCCAATTCTGGACCTCTCCGAACCAGAAGACGGGAAGGCCAAAGAAAAGTTCCAACGCCCTAAAGCAGACCGGAACTGGGCAAATTGGACAGCAGCGTTTGCCATGTACATGAGGGTGATTATGCAGGCGGACCCGGGGCGTGGGCTCGAGCTGCATAATACGTGGACATAGTTCGCAGGGCCTATGTAACAGGACCAGCAGGAGTCTGGCTGCGTTATGATGAAGCATTTCATCATAGGGCAGCGACCACCCCAGGGCTGCGCTGGGATGTGCCGGCCCCTGAGTGCATGATAGATGCGAGTAATGCCCCCTTATCTGATAGCGGACATGCCTTGGTCCGAGGCGGGGTGGCACTGGTGAACGAACCATTTCGTGCTGAAGGCTGCAGGGGGGCACAAGGGGGGCTCAGCCCCTGTTGGGAATACAACAGGGCAGGTAGATGCAGTCGGGCAGCGTGCAGATTTCGCCACGGGTGTTCAAATTGTGGCGGGGGACACCCCGTGTCCAACTGCTTCAGGCTTAAACAGCAGGGTAGAAAAGGGACGTACGGTCAAGGGGGAGGAAATGGAAAGGGAGGACAAGGACCTTCCGAGGGCGCTTGCCCTACAAAGGGGCCTGACGCCGGTCAGAATTGACCACCTTGAAAGGGCACTCAGGGCACACCCGGACGGGAGAGAGGTAAACTACATGTTGGAAGGTTTTAGACAGGGTTTCCTTATCCCAGCGGGCCCCATGAGGCAGCAAGGGTCAGTGCGTAACCTGAAATCAATGATAGGAATGGAGGCAGTGGTAAGAAGGAAAATTGCAAAAGAGGTGGCAGAAGGTAGGGTAGCAGGGCCATTTTGATAAACCCCCAATGAATAATCTGGTTGTGTCTCCCCTGGAAGTTGTTCCAAAGAAGGCAGAGGGTGAATTCTGAATAATACATCACCTGTCCCATCCCCAAGGAGGCTCAGTCAACAATGCAATTCCAAAGGAATTAGCAACGGTCAAATACGCATCCTTCGACATAGCGGTAGAAAAGGCAAAGATCAGGGGAAAGGGGGCGCTGATGGCAAAGTGTGATGTTAAATCAGCGTTCCTCTTGCTACCTGTGCACCCGAGCAGCTTTCATCTACTGGGCTTCCAGTTTGAGAGACAGTATTATTATGATCGTGCCATGCTCATGGGATGCTCGATATCCTGTTCTGCCTTCGAGTGATTTAGTTCCCTAGTGGAGTGGGTTTTCAAACAGAGGTGGCAGGCGGGGGAGGTGACTAAATACTTGGATGATTTCCTGATAATATGCTGCCCTAAGACTGGGGGTTGCGCGGCAGCCCTGCGGGTGTGTCAGGAGGTAGCCAAGGATTTAGGAGTACCATTAGCCCCGGAAAAGACTGTGGGACCTGCCACGAGACTCACCTATTTGGGTATTGAAATGGATATAGAAATTAGACAAGTTAGGGAGCATTAAGGGTAAGATCAAGGAATGCATGGGAGCTCAAAAAATTACTGTCTGCTCGTTACAATCGCTAGTAGCGAGCCTTAACTTCGCCTGCCGTGTGGTGGCACCTGGAAGATCCTTTCTATCTAGGCTGTACGGGAAGCTTAGGGAAGATCCCCCCCCCCACACACACACACACACCATCGGATAAGGTGATGGATCACCAGGAATATGAGACGGGATTTAGAGGTATGATTGGAATTTTTAGAAGGTTTTAATGGAGTTAGTTTTTGGAGAGAGCAATGGCTCCTGCAGGCTGACCTGCAGGTGCAGTTTGATGCGGCAGGGGGTGCAAGTTTCGGTGTCTACTTTAGAACACTGTGGTGCGCAGCCCACTGGCCAGAAGATTGGCATGGAACAGGCATCACCAGGGAGCTCACCTTTTTGGAACTATTCCCGATTGTAGTTGCGGTTTTGCTCTGGGCTGATCAGTTTGCCAATTGCTCGGCCTTATTCTGCTGTGATAACATGGCAGTGGTTCATGTGGTAAACATACTGTCCTCACGGTCCCCACGGGTCATGTTGTTGGTTAGAACCCTGGTATTAACATATTTGAGGGACAACATCCTTTTTACGGCCAGACATGTCCCTGGCATTGACAACGGCATAGCTGATGCCCTTTCTCAGTTCCAGATGGACCGGTTCCAAGAGTTGGCACCGGATGCATCCCAGATCCACTGCTGCCCTGGGTGTGGAGCCTTGGGAGTTAGAACTGCAAAACATCATCCAGGGATCCTTGTCCCCCAGATCCCAGGCAGCATACGGTAGGGCAGTTCGGGAGTTTCAGTCAATCAGAGCAACAAAGGGTTGGGGTTCCCTATAACTGAGCCTGAAGCCATCCCGTTTGCGATGGCACTAAAGGAAAGGGGACTAGCAGTGGGCACTATAGCAGGAAAATTGGCATCTCTGTCCTTTGCGAATAAGATGATGGGATTCCCATCCCCAGATAAAGGGTTTTACATTAAGCATATGCTGGAGAGTTGGGCTAGGGCCCCAACTGCTCCCCAGGTGGTAAGGGCACCATTAACGACTCCCATCCTGATCAGGTTGGTGGAAACCCTCCCAGGAATTTGCTATGATGCTTTCGAGGTACAGCTCTTTACCACAGCATACACCATAACATATTTTGGAGGCTTCAGGATCAGTGAGGTCGTGCCCAGGGCAGCAGGTGATAGATCTAATTGGGCATTGGGGATAGAGGATCTGCAATGAGCTCCCACCAGGTTACAGATACGGCTCCGCTGCTCAAAGACCGACCAAAGGCCGAGGGGGCATACCGTCGAGCTGTTTCAGAGTGGGCCAAAGATGATATGCCTGGTGGAACAGACGAGGCATTACTTGGCTATCTGACCAAGGTGCCAGGGTGTTTTATTTGTACACAAAGCTGGGGTACACATGACAGGTCACCAGTTTATGGCTATCCTTCATACAGCATTGGGGAGGATTGGCCTAACCCCAGGGGAATTTGGATCACATTCATTTAGGATTGGGGCAGCTACCACGGCAGGGTTACCAGAAGAGACAATCAAAGCTGTAGGGAGATGGCAGTCAGGAGCGTATAAGAGGTATGTTAGGCCCTATCACTGACAATAACTTACTGTGTTTTCCGGTAGGATGGAGGGCCACCGGGACGACAAGACGAGTGGTCTGGATCGTGGGTCACAGCCTTGTGCGTTGGGCAGGCAGAGCAGCTGCAAGGACCATTTTGGGGGTGCAATTGGGTATTGGGGAACTGGCCAGTATCAGATGGATAGGAAAGAGCGGAATGCGGTGGAGTCAACTCCTCCCAACCTTGAAAGGCCTAGGCCACTTCCCGCCCCCACACATTCTAGTAATTCATTTAGGGGGAAATGATTTAGCAGTTCAGACGGGGGTGAATTTAATAATTAGAATCAAAGAGGATTTGTTAGCAGTTAGGAATTGGTTACAAGGAGTTCATATAGTATGGATGAATTTAATACCCAGGGTAAAGTGTGAGAAAGCAATTCAACCTGGTAAAGTAGACAAAACTAGGAAGAACATCAATAGGAAGATATCCAAGTGGCTAAAAGGGCTGGGAGGTACTAACATCAACCATACAGGGATAGTCCATACACGGCCAGAATTGTACCGTGATGATAGAGTCCATTTGTCTCAGGAAGGGAACGAGATGTACCCAGCAGCATTGGCTGGTCATGCTGAGGCCCTGTTGTTTGGCTAGGCGGTGGGTGTCGGGGTAGTTCATTACCGACTTCCCCTTTGTGGCAGGGGTCCAGTATGCTATTGTAGGATAAATAGGTAGGAAATAGGATATTAAGAGTCATCTCCCTAAGAGATGGGGGGATGATACCTGGTGTAATACAGGGCACAGTATGCACCCGGGTCATGACCCTGGGAAGGGTGCCTTAGCTGGGAAGGAGGGGGCACTTCATTCCTTACTCATGGCCAGAGTTGGGCTCTCACCCCCCTTCGGCCATGGCCATGGTGCTGTCAAAGGAGGGGAGGTTTGATGTTGGTGGTACTGCCACAGGAAGGCACTTCCAGGACAGTATGTGGTTTAATAAGTTGTGTATTTAGCTAGCACACTGGACCCAGATTGCTGGTGCAATTCCCCCACCGGCCTTTTGATTTGATAATTAGTTGAATAAAGAGTGCGGCCTGTTTTGAATCCAACTAAGTCTCTGTGTCTCCTTGGGGTGCATCGACAAAAGACTTGTGAGTGTCTGGAATTGATCTTGTGGGGACTTATGCTAGTATTGACGGAGCTACCTGCTTTCATACCCTGATTGTGAAAGGCCAAGTTCACCTTTAATCACTGCTGCATTCATAGAGATTTTGAACTTGGCAGCATCTCTTGAAAGCCACTGAAGCCAAAGAAATCAGCATTAAAGCTAAGAATCTACTGCAGGCTTCCTGCACCTGGCTTCCTGAAACATGCAGCCCAGAGATTTATCCTGAGCTCTCGAGGGAGGGGAGAAGGTCACTCTTGCTCCCCACATGGGTTACACACCAGTTCTGCCCTTGATCAGGGATGAGTAGTTTTCAAAATAACAATACCCTAAGGAAAGGCAGCCTCGCCTCCTGAAATTTCATAGTCAAACCACTGCTACATAGGGAGCAGGGAAATGCTCATGGGAAAATATCAGTAGAGAAATACAGTTTGCTGTTGTTGGCTAATCACAGGCTACTATGCTGCTTTTAACAGTGGTCAGTTCCTATAGCATTCTCCACGACGCACCTAGATAGTGGTGCAATGCTGTTGGGAGGTTTGGTAAATGGCAGAGAAGGATGCCTTTTTCCTGACCCCCATCTAGCTGATCAGCTTGTGTCCTGAAGCATGAAATTCAATGCATTCAGCGTAGGTGACTGGTAGCTGTCAATAGGGGGGCTGGGCAGGGTTTCTATAGGGCTTCTGAAAATCTGGGAGCGCACGTGCTACTGGGAGTCATCTATGGCACTCAGATAAAGATAATAACTAAAGATCCTATTACAGGTTAGGAAATCATCAGGAACCTTTAAAAACTCCAAATGCAGTATTTTTAACGTGCCACCCTCCTGAGGCAGGTACTGTGCAAACCAGCATGTCCTCTTGGCTTCATTTCCTGCTATTCACTTAATCAAATGACAGCACCCAAAATTTTCCCATCACCCTTCAGGCAGAGGCCATTTAAAAATGTGTGGTTACATTTAGAAAAGGGACCCTCTAAAAAAGATATATTGACACCAGCAATTCCACACTAGGGCCATGATCCACAAATTACCTACTCTGGAGTAACTCCATAGAATTTCAGTGAAGCTACTCTGGTGGAAGTGGTTTGTGGCTTGCAGTGCATTGGGGTCTCCATGTATAGGTGAAAAGAGGAGTTTTCTCTTAGTACTGTACGCTCAACCTAGCATGTCAGAATCACACTGGGACTTTCCAGCTTCCTACATCCCTCCCCAATGGAGCCAAACTCATCTTGAAAGTGGAAAAGAAGTAGATTGGAAATATCAAGAACTGCATTTGGATTGGCAATTTCTTACTGATCAGGGAATTCTCACTGAGCTGGTTTATTGCAAAATCTCTTCTGGGTATCATCAAAGCCATCAAGCAAACCTGCCAAAAACCCCACCACTCATTACCTCAGAACGGGGTTCAATTTTATAATTTCAGGCACTGGATTTCAACAGACACTTCCCAAACACTTAACTTTTCCATTGGTTTGGGGGAAGGTGGATTAAACTGATTTAACCAGTAAAATGTTTTTAAAATGGAATAATCCCCCCCCCCCCATCTTTTAGCCAGAAACTAAATATTTGAAGCAAATACTAATTTAGTTATTTAAACCTTATATTCTGCCCCTATCCCTAAGGCTCAGGACAGGTTACAACATAGAATAAACATGGCAAACAAACACACATATATAAATAAAATCATGGGCATGAGTGGGTGCTGCCTGTGTGACAGCTGTGGTGGGTGAGTGGGGGTGCATGCACGCTCCCGCAACCCACCCACCTCCACTCCTCGACCCTGCATGGAGTAACCGGGGGGAAAGGAGGCTTGCTCCGTGAGGGGATGTGTGGCGGATAGGGGTGTGCCCGTGTACACCCGCCCCGCCCCTGCAGCGGCGCACACCCCCATCCCCCCCACAGCCACAGCCTGTGTAAAAAGGGCCTTCGACATCATGGTAAGCACTCGCAAGTAAGTAATTACCATGACATCTAAACACTGTCCTGAAATGGAGGGTGCATAGTGGTTACTTTGTTGCTATGCTCGCCCTAAGTTGCATGAGAGCCACTTGGCCCATTGCAGGCTCGTGGTGCTGGCAAGGGGGCTGCAAGTAGCTGTTGTAGTGAGGTCTAAACAGGACAGCTACATGAACCATACTCCTCCCCCTGCACCTGGCAGTAGAAGCAGGAGAAGCTGCACTGCTCCTCCTGCTGCTGCTGCTGCTCTCCAGGACTAGTAGCAAAGAGCAGCAGCCGGGGCAGGGGGCAGACTGGAGGCTCAGCCTTCCTCTGGTCTGCTGCTGCCCACCCCAAGCTGTTCCAAATGGCAACGACAGAAGCAGGGTTGGGGAGCAGACTGAGGGGCCCTGGTGATTCTCCTGCCTTCAGTGCCCAGTCCCCACCCCAGGACCAATAAGCCCTCTTATCATCACCCCCACATACACAAGCTATTATGTCTAAATATGGGGGGGACAAAGAGCAGGCTACATGTTCAGGCTTGCTCCTGTTGGCAAGTCTGATCACATAGCTGTTGTGACATCTAAAATCATCTGATGAATGCTATATTGATAGGTGTTGTACATCCTTTGAGTTCAAGAATGCTCCTTGCATGAAAAAGGATTGTAGTAAGAACAGCTTGTGTCAAGATACCACCACTCAAATAATGGCAATAAGAGAATGACCTGCATAAGATACTCAGCCAGTCTTGAACCTTGGCCTTCTGGCACCAAGACCACATTCATTAAAGCACCAACCCACAATGGCAGCAGCTATGGCTTATTCTATTACAAGATGCATGTCCTCACGCATTAAGGAAGCCAGGTGCTGTACATGATAGTAAAAGAAGGCCTTCAATACTGGTGGTAGCAGGGGCCTGATTCCAGCCCCCTGGACTAGGGCACAAACTCCTGATAGCTTCTAGCCAGAGGAGCCAGTCTGTATCCTTATCAGCCCTATTTCTTTGCTTTAGGATGTGAGTTGGCTCATTAATGTTGCTGACCCAGAGCCAAAAATAAAAGCAGCTTCCTCACATATCAGTCTCTTATAGGCCTAATTTGCTAGCTACATGCCTAACAGACTGGAAAAGAAACAGCATGCATGGAGGGAAGGAGACTTTTATGAGACGTGTTCAGATTCGCAACGGTGAAGATGGAGGAAGTGGGAGTCCTGTGCGGTCAGCTCTGGAAACGAAAGGACAACGCTTGTTGAGAAGCTGTGGGGGAATGTTTGCATTTCCATAACCAGCAACAGCTATGAGAAAGAGGAAGCACGAGCATTCCTGGAAACACTCCTCCTCACTTACGGGCAGAGGGGTTAAGAGACTGGGACGGGGTTTCTATCATATGTCTTGGCTCCTAGACCAAGGAAAACAGTTTAATTTTCCTGCAGTGACAGCCATTCCGAGGCAGATGGGGAAAGCATGAGCATTTAGTTTTGAAACTTGTATTGCTTGGGTTCCAGTTACAGATAGGGTGGCTACCTTTTGCAGTTTGATCCGGAGACTCACTCCCATAGGCCAAAATGGGAGTCTCTGGGTTAAACTGCAAAAGGTAGCCACCTTAGTTAGATATGTAACCTCACCCCCTCCTATTGGGTTCTAAAGCTAGCACACCAAACTGCCCTGTCCCCCAGAAGTAATTAAAGAAAATCAGGACTGGTGGATTTCAATTCTCATGGGGCTGATTAATTATATCATTTTGTACAACGGATATCCAGAGGGCTGGAAACAAAATGTAGTGGTTCCTATCTTCAAGAAAAGTGATAGGAACAACCCTGATTGTTATCGGCCATTAGCCAAATCAGCATTCCTGCTAAGATCTATGGTCGACATCTGCTGGCTTTTGTATGGTTTGATGGATTCCAATGATATAGTTGGAGAAGAGCAAGCGGGTTTAAGGCATGGCCAATCATGTATCGATCAGTTTTTCATTATTATAATATTATAAAGAAATACTTAAACCAGAAACTACATATCTATGCAGCCTTCATGAATTTGAAGGCTGCATGTAGATAGACAGCTGCTATGGGAGAAATTGAATGTCCTAGGTATGGACCCTGCCCTAATTTGTCTAATAAAGGAATATTATCAGGATACTACAGCCTGGGTACGATATGGAATTGCAGAAGAGCTTCCCCGCCCCTTTCCTACCTCAAAGGGGGTTAAACAAGACTGTGTTCTGGCTCCAACCCTCTTCAATCTTTTTTTGAGTGATCTCATAAGTTGTCTGGAGAAAAGGGAGTAAAAAAAGGAAAGAGAACAACCCTTTAATTGCTCCTTACAAATCAGGCCATTTCTACTCCTCTCACATTTCATTGTCTGAAACAGGCTGATACCCAGCAATGAAGTGCCCATAACTGAATGACACATTCAGCTGTGGCTGCATCTGAGCTGTAGAGAGGTGCGATCTTGTTGCTTGGGATGCACTGCTATAGAGCTGCACAGCAGCTGACTTTAAAGTAAGAACAGCTGCTAGTTACCGTGCAGCAGTATGCAAGATACTACAGTTATCCCCTATTGTAAGTACTGCAGTTTCTCGGATGATACTCGGTGGGAACAGCTGGCTGATGGAGAGCATTGAGACACTGACCATCACTCTGCTTTAAATGACCTTTCTCATAAATGGAACTTCCCTCTTGGATAACGTCCAGTCATACACATTTGGGAGATTAATTTTTAGCAGCACCCCTCAGGACTGTAGCATTTCCTGGTGTAATATGCGAGTATGAACTGGCTCCAGAGTCAGTCTGGGTTTTATTACACAGCTCTTATTCCTGCTCCAACATTTTCAGAAGCCTCTGTTCTATCTGGACCAGCTCCAGTCACGCTAGGATGCAGCTCTGTCTAGGAAGAGAACTTTCGGCATGCAACAATTACCAGAAATAGAGCAAGGCAGCATCTAGGAGGACCTGGCACTGACCAGAGAACAGAATTCTGTCCCCTGGCCAAGGACAGAAAGCATCGCCTCAGTCTCAAAGAGGACAAGATTCTTCAGCCCTGCCAAACCCACTGTTCCCACATGTGGCACGTGAGGGGACAGCATGTATGACAGAAGAGGAGTTCCACAGAGAGATTTGGTCTGGCCCTCTGTTGCGCTTGCTCTCTGGTGCCTCACTAGTATGGCAAAGAGAAACAGATTTCCAGTGCCAATCAGTTCATCAAAAAACAGCCTAGACAGCCAAAGCCATGCACAAATTACTCACCCCTGGACTTGAGATGGCTGGTGCTCAGAAAGCAGTCAGTGTAATGCTATCTGCAGTCCAGAACTAAGGATACAATCCTCTGCCATTCAATTAAATGGGAGTTTAGCCATTGACTTCAGTCAGTGGAGCGTTGCACCCTAAATCTTATTTGAAACTATATGGTGTGTTCCTGCTGCTGTCTCATCCTCCAGCCTTGATCTCTACTGTAGCCTCAGAGAAAAGGCCCTTCTAAAAGGCAGGGTTTATTCACTGGACTGTGGATTTGCACCCACTTTCACCAGCAAAGAATTTGGTCCCCATTGTGTCAATTCAAATTCTATGCATCCTTCCTGTTCCCTTGTATTCATTAAGCCAGCAAGAGCCTGGAAGCTAGGATACAGGCTCAACAAGTTTAGGAGACTGGGTAACTCATTTATAAACAACCTGGATCCTGGGAAGAAGTTAACATCTTTGTTGCACCAGGTGACCTTTCAGTTTAGAAACTCTTAACATCCTTAAGAACATGGTCACAGCCAAACTGTGGTCCATCTAGCCCAGTAACCTGTCTCTGGTCATAGGCAGTACCCGCTTTCTCAAGGGACATGCAACATACCTAACAAGAAATAGATGGAACAATTCACCCTCTGTTGTTCACACCGTTTCAAGCAATCAGAGGTTATGTGTAACCCCTGATCATGGGCACTGGAGGGAGGTGGTTATACCTCCTTCTGAGCCCTGCAAGGTAGAGGGGATAGGGCTACATTTGAAATGGGTGAGGGTGAAAGGGCTTACTTGTCCCTTTCTGAGGTAGCCACACCCCCTTTCTGAGTATGTTATATGATGCTTGGAAAGGGGGTGTGGCTACACTGGAAATGGGCAGAGTGAAGAGTCCCCACCTCTTTTGGATGTGACCTTTGCCACGTGTTGTGATGTCACTGTGTTTGGCCAGGAGACATAGCCACATCAGAAAGGGGGAGGGCGAAGGGTTTCTCCCACCCCTGTTTCACCCACCCCTCAAATTTGATGAACCTATCCTATGAACTTCTTAACCTTTCCTGCCCCAGCAATGTAAGCAAGATTTACAAAAGCAGTGGGAAATTTTGCAACTGGAGAAACAGCATTTTTGTTGCTGCATCAAAAGCCAATAGCAGACCCTATGGATTTCTGATGAACAACTCTTGGTCATCAGACCTGCCCTTAGAGAAGAGTGATTGGACATCCTCTTTGCCACCTTCAAAGAGGACATCCATAGCTCATGTAAAGGTGTGCATTCAACGGGGGGGGGGGGCTCCTTCCAGCACAGCACTGGGAACTGAACTAGCTCAGCCAGATCTCTCTATGACAAAGGAGCCCTTTCACATGCTTCGATGCAGCACAGGTCCATAGCTTAGGGGAGAGACGCTGGGAGGCACTCCCCATTGTAATTTTTTTTGCACCCCAGCATACTCACCTTGTACAAACAAAGTGTGTTCCAGTTTTTTGCCCACGCAGTTTGTTAGTTTGAAGAAATTGCTCCCTTTGTTATTCAGTCTGCCCCTCCCAGTGCCGGCATCCTAGCTACTGATCCAGCATCATTGTTCTCACCTGATGTTAGTTCAGGGTGACCAAATATGCACACTTTAGAAGACACTTATAAGAAATACAAGTTGCAGGACTGCATCGGAAATAAGCAGGAATGGGCGAACAGATTGCGGTTCGGGTTCGTCCGTTCAGTTCGGCAGTTCGGTTCAGATGCGTTCGGTTCGTTCGCCGAGTTCAGGTTCGGCTGTTCGGTTCGGTCGTCCGAACAGGCCGTTTGGTTAGGCCGTTCGGCTGTTCAGTTCGGCGGTTCGGGAAGTGTTGGTATGGGGTTTTTTTTGTTTTTTATATGGTTTTTTATTGGGTTTTATATGGTTTTCTTTTGTTTTTTATTTGGTTTTTTGGTTTTTATATGGGGTTGTTTTTTTTATCTAATATTATATATATCTGTCTACACTAAATCTAACTGCTATTAACTATTCTAAATGCTATGAACTAAATGGATTATCTAATAAGTACACAGACCTACTCCTACAAACACTAAAACTA
>QEPC01007988.1:2042158-2072156 GCA_003113815.1 Sphenodon punctatus
TAACACAAGGTTTCAGTTTATGGTTTAAGTTTCATTTCATTACAAAAGTGAAATGAAACTTAAAGCAATCTAAAAATCCTACTCAACACCTGCTGTTCAGGAACAGTGACTAGCTCAGGTGTTGGGAAGGGGGGAGGCAGATAATTAGTTTCGTTTCTTGCAAGCCTCTCCACCCCTGGTGCCTGGAAGTCTGCTTCTCAGTGACTGACACCTCCCTGTAATGTTTGACCTTCCAGTGAACCTTTTTTTGCCACCTGAACTCATCCGAACGTGATTCGAACTGACCGAACTGTTTGGCCATTTCGCCGTTCGGTGTTCGGTTTGTTCGGTATGTTCGCGTTTGGGTTCGAGTTCGGTCGTCCGAACAGGCCGAGTTCGGGCCGAACTCCGAACTGCCGAACCGCGTTCGCCCATCCCTAGAAATAAGTTTTGCATATCTGGCCGCCCTATGTTAGTTTAGGTAAAGATTGGAACAAATACACAAGATAGCACCTGCTTCTGTTGTGGAATGCGCACACAGCATGCACAGAAAGCAGTAAATGAATAAATAATCATGGCAAAATGATGCTCCAGAGCTCAGAAAACAGGCAGGACTAAGAACAGCTGGCAGCACCTCTTCTAGGGATGCAGAGATGAGCTATGCAAAGCAGCTGGCTTCCTCTTTTCCCTCACTGAACAATAACGCAAGACTCCTCTTCTACCCAGGGTAGAGTCCCCTTTCCCTTTGGTGCAGCTAGCGCTCTGCTCTCCAAGGGCAGATCTGATGACCAGGCTGCACAGTATGTTGTGCATCATGTCCCTCTGATAGAGTGTTACCCTCTGGTCTCCATGAGCTAGGAACTCTGGCTTTCCTATCCCCCTTCTCACAAGACAAAGCAACATCAGGGAAAGGGGATGAATCATGGACCTACCCATTCATACCACATGACACCACCATTCAACTGCATTCCCAAAACCATTTCTTCCAGAGTAATCCCATTGAACTCAAAGGCATTACTCTAGAATAAGTGGCTTGAATAAGGGTGGTGGCGGCAGCAGCAGAATTAAGTTTCGAGGCGGGAAGAGGATGAGAGAAAGCTGCTTAGCCCTGCCCTTTTCTAACTGACTACGCCCTTTTCAGAGTGTTGCGATGCCATATGGCTTGGCAAAGGGGCATGGTCACATCAGAAAGGGTTGGGTGAAAGGGGGTCCCAAACCCTTTTTCCAAGTGTCATGATGTCACAATGATGTGAAGGGGGAGGACCAGATCAGAGTCAGAGGCATGCAACTGCATCCCTTTGCCCCCCCCCCCCCCTCTTGGCACTCATGGGCTTGAGGATTGCAGCCTTCAGGGTTTTCTGCAAGAGGCCCCCGCTGAATTAGGAACATAATTTGTTGAGAGGACACGTTATAACATGGCAGCATCTCAAATGTGTCAGAACATGGCTTTGATGTTGCTTGCCTAGACAGGCTGAAGTTGTTTTATTTATTTATATATATTTATAGCCCACCCTATCCCAAGGGCTGAGGGCAGGTAATAACATAAAGCAAAGATAAACATTAAAATAATACAATAAATATGCAATATGAAAATAAACCCATGCAAAACTTATTTCCCAAGAATTTCCTCCCTGCCTGCTACATGCCTGACCAAATAAAAGAGTCTTGCATTGCTTCCAGAAAACACTTAGACTTTGATGAACCTCCTGGAGAAGGGAAATTCCAAAGTTGTGAAGCAGTCAGTGAGAACACATCTCCACATGCCATTGCAATACGAAGAGGTCAGTCATTCTCAGCTGACTTTAATGGTCATGATGGAGCATAGACAAGGAGCTGATCTTTTAAATATGTAGGGCCTACGCCATTTAGGGCTTTATAGAGTTATACTAGCATCTTGAATTATGCCTAGAAAGCTATTGGAAGCCACAGAAAACTTTGAAGTACTGGTGTAATGTGCTCCCGATGACCCACCTGTCAGAAGGTAGCTGCAGCTTCCGAACAGTCATTAAGGTCAGCCCCACATAGAGTGCATTACAGCAGTCTAGCCTTTTAATCATGTTAAAGCATGCTTTCTGGTACAGATAGACTGTTGGTTAGAGGCTAAACAATTCAAAACTGAAGGACAAAAGTGACTTTTGCCCAAGGGCACATCTATAGTGATATTCAAATTGCATAAAAAAGATTAAAGTTAAATGTGCTCCTGTTAATATTTGGCCAATTAGCAAATAGAAGTCCTGAACCACATCGGAATACATTGAATGATATACCACCATATATTTTTACCTGGCTAGAGCATGATTATACTGGTATGGTTTGACCTTGTCTCTGCTACCTACCTATGGCACTTATATGGCCCCCATCACTACAGAAGCACAGTCTGAACAGTGCAAACCTCTTTCCGTACTCCAGTCCATGAACTCTGCTCCTCCTCTGTCCCCTCCCACGCCTCCCCTAACTGCCTTCATTCCTTCTCCCTAGCTGCCCCCCACACCTGGAACTCTCTCCCTGCCCACATCCGCCTCGCCCCCTCCCTTCGTACCTTCAAAACCCTCCTCAAGACCCACCTCTTCCACTCTGCCCTCCCCGACTTCTCACTCCCCTCACCTAACTCCTGCTGATACCCTCCATCCAGTACAATCTGTTACCTGAAGTCTGTGTACTTAATATCCTCACCACACGGCCCAGCCAGCCATCATTCTTGATTTAACCAAGCCAAGCGCATGCACCTGAGACCTCGCATCTTCGTGAATGTTACACCCCTTGTTTCTCCCTCTGTTCTCGTTCCTTCGTATTCCCCGCCCCCCAGATCTCTCAGATTGTAAACCCTAGGGCAGGGACCGTGTCTATTCAATTATTTTGTAAAGCACCAGGTACATTGCTTTTGCTATATAAATACTTGCTAATAAATAATAATAATAATAATAATGTTATTTAGTACTGGTACTAGCTGTTAGTATAAACACATTTAATGAATGTTTTGCACTAGTGGTAAGTGCTCTGAGGCTCACACTGCTACAGTACTTATTCTCCCTCCCACCACCCCTGTGAGATAGGGAAGTAACTGCAGTAGGGAGGTCAGCAGAAGTAATAATTCCACTCTATTCAGCACTGGTCAGATCTCACCTGGAGTAATATATCCAGTTTGGGGCACCTAATTTGCCTAATTAGCCACCCTGAGCCTTATTTAGGGAAGGACAGGATAAACAATTGAATACATAAATAAAATAAATAATTTTAAGAAGGACATTGAAAAATTGGAGTTGGTGCAATGGGCCTAGAAAGCAAGACTTATGAAAGGTTGAAATATCTCGGTATGTTTAGCCTAGCGAAGGGGAGATTATTTATTTATTTATTCTTTTAATTTTTACCCCCACCCTTCCCACCAATGGATTAAGGGAAGACATGATGGCAGCCTTCAAATATCTAAAGGGCTACCGCCACAAAGATAGCAAAGAACTGTTCTTCATGGCTACAGGGGGCCGGATTAGAAATAATGGGCTCAAGTTACAGAAAGGTAGATTTCAAATCAAGCCTTCTAAGAGTAAAAGATGTGCAGCAATGGAACAAGTTGCCTAGGGCAACTGTAAGCTCTCCACTGATGGAGGTTTTCAAAGAGAGTCTGGACAGCCATCTCTGTCTGCTGTTGTAGGTCTAGTCATCCTACATTCAAGCAGGAGGCTGGACTAGATGACCCTCAGTGTACCTTCCAAATCTATGGTTCTATGACTGAGATGGGCTGTAATAATAGAATCCAAAAACATGAATGATGCGGAGAAAGGGAATAGTTATTTACCCTCTGACAATGAAAGGGCGAGGGGGCACCTGAGGGAATTAACAGGCAGTAGGTACTACTTTGTTTGTACCCCCCCGCCACATGATCGTCCCATGGAATTTACAAGATGTTGTGAAGGCCAATTGTGTGAGTGGCTTCAACGAAGGTTGCAAATTCATGGATGGTAGGTGGACAAGAGCTATAAGCGGGAGTGGTCAACAGATACCGCTTCATGCTTACAATGTCTCTAAACAGGAAGTTAGGACTGGTTTTGACAGGAGATTGATTGTTCCACATTTGTCCTGTGACTCCTTGTATCAAGGCTTCTGAAGCATCCAGTGTCAGAGACAGAATACTGGGCTATAAAGACCATTGGCTTGATCCAGTATGGCAGTTTGTATATTTTTATTGTCCCCATTTTACAGATAGGGAATTTGAGGCACTAAGCAACTTGCCCAAGGTCACACCAGCAGTCTGTGTCACAGTGAAAATTCTGCTCACACAACCGAGCCACTAGCTCAGTTTTCTTCCCCTCTGGTGGACAGCTCAAACATACCAGGTCTTCACTTGGCTATCCACAACCTCTCCTCCCAGTTTAATAAAGCCAGAAGAGGCAGCACATTTTTCAGGGCATCTTCTTTCCATGTCCAGCTACATTAGAAACAAAAAGCCTGGCCATTCTGATTCCTACTACCCTTCTCTGGGAGCAAGTCTGGTCTTGAAAGCCCAGAAAGCCCTTCAGACCTGGGATCAACCCTATCTGCTAAAGTGAAAGGTACAGTTTTAGGTTGTTTACCACAAATTAAACAAGAGGGTAACTACCTGGGTGTCATCCCCTGACAGTGCTCTGCTGTATACAAGCCAGTGTCCCTTGTGCGGATAGATACAGAACTAGGAATAACTTTATAACTTAGTTATCCTCATTAACTCTCCCCCTATATGCTTCCTCCCTCTGGAGTTTCTAGGGTGAACTTCTTTATGGGATCTAAAAGATGATGAGGTCCAGAAAAGAGCTTCAATAATTATTTACAGCAGGGCTAGGGACATTTCAGCCCATGAGCCAAATATGGTCTGTGGCTCTTTTAAAACAAAAACAACAAAAATATGGCCCCTTTCTAGTTCTTGGATCTGGCCTGTGGATCCAATCTCGTGGATCCAGTTCCTGTAGTGCAGTGAAACAGTGAGCTCAGGGGAAGAGAACAGAGAGGAGGGCATGCATCAAATATAGGGAATACATCCATAGCACAGATCCATGATCTGGACCTTTCCCTTCCTCCCCCACCCGACATCATGAGCACCCCCATCACCAGCTCCTATCTGGCTCATGAAGCTTGCCCTAGCTTTCAAAGCAGCCCATGGAAGGGAAAAGGTTTCCAATTCCCAATTTAAAGTCTAGGAAAAAACACTGATTATTGCAAAAGGCTTAAGGCGGTCATCTATTAAGTTAAGCAGCAATATGGTGCTGGTGCTAGCTTTTTACTTTGATAGAGAAGCACTTGGGACTTGCACTGGCACCAAACAGTTTCAGGATCATGCTGTTCAGCAGTGGCTCTAAGCACTTATATGGGAAGGAGTTATCTAATCCTAGAAGGTTCTTTAACCTAGCAGACAAGGGCACAAATGAGAATCTGATGCCAGACCAAAGATACTATCCAGATCAAAGGTGCACATTTTTTCAAGCAACATAAGACAGACTTGCCAGAAACTACTGGATTATTTGTGTCCTAACGTCTTTCAACCAACATTGGAGGTTTCTTGGTAAAACTTATGCTTTAGATCAGCTAGAACCTCTGGGAAAGTCACTGAATGAATCTCTGACCTGTGTTTTGTAGGTAGTCAGGCAAGATCAAGGCAAGAATAAAGGATTGGGAGAGGGGGGCACTAAGCCATATACAGAGGCTCCCCAACCAGACCACCTGCATACTGTGCTGATGTGCAATGGCACCCAGCACAGACCAAGTTCACTAGTACACAGCTACCAGTTTGGGCTGCAACCTCCATCATATCTTTCATGCGGAAAGAATCTTACTCCTGTCCCAAAACGGACACAACATTATGCAGTACAAGTGGGGGAGGGTGGGAAGAAATGGGGTCAAAATCAGGACTGGGCAGTCGGTGGTGCTGTAAACTGCATTGTGCAGCAGCGGCATCAATCCAGATTAGGGTGACATGCTGGCACACACACACATGGTAACTGACCCCAAGGCATGTGGCCCCTCTAGGTTGTGAAAGTCCCCACACTGCAGACAAGTCAGACCAGTCCCACATGATCTTAATGGTCCATTCTAGGCTTAGAAATCTCTACATCTCTAGCATCTTTCTTGTTTGCAAACCTGCAGCCTTCCAAAGGCCTGTCTCATATCCAGGACATGGGAAGGGTTCTAAGCAAGTGTTCATGTTTTGTGTTGGCATGCTTCCCACCCTGCGCTGTATCAGTGCATCTACCTCCCTACTGAGATGGACACTTTCCAGTATTTCTGATCCTCACTGTGTATTTCCCAAGATGAATACAATGGGAGGATTATTACTTCTGCTGACTTCCCTACTGAAGTCAATTCCCTATCTCACAGGGATGTTCGGAGGGTAAATCACCACCCACACATTTAGCTGACAGCCTGCTTCAGTCACTGAGCTCCTGCCAAGGGGCCCTTTACCCAACCAAATATGTACTCACAGAAGGCCTGGTAGACCCAGCTGCATTGCAAGATATCGTCATTCACATCCTCTGCTTGCTAATGACACCCCTAGCGTCCGTGTATAGCCTCCTTGAGAAGATAAAAACTGCACCATGCCCTAAGGAAGGCGACTAAAGCCAGCTGCAGATTCATATAGGGTTCAACTTCAATCCTGTGCAGAGAACCAGCACAAGGACTGGGGACCATAGTTAAGTACAGTGGGACTGCAGTAGCAGTAAATTTCATTCTTAATCACACCCTCCTCTTCCCACCCCCCTCCACCAGCTCCAAGTCAGCAAGAAAACCTCAAAAGTTATTTTAGTGACCAGGGCAATCTTGTCTCCTAGGGGTACAGGAACATTATCCTGGCAAATTCAGTCAGGCATAGCTATTAGCTAGTCATTAGCTGCAGCAAATCCCCACCACAGCTCAGTGGCCTCAGCATTATAGACAAGGGCAACAAAAATGAAAAGCTTCCATATAAAATGAGGGTACAAAGACTCTTCAGTCGAGAAAAGAGAGGACCAAGTGGATATATGAAAGTGAACTATAACTTGTGTGGTTCAGAGAAAGCAAATAGGGAAAACATTTATTCAGTCTCGTAGAACAAAAGCCTAGGGCAGGTGCAGGAAAATGTTTCCCTTCCAAGAGCCACTCTGAAAAGTAGTACAAGTTCTAAGGTCTGCACAGAAGTTGCTAATAGGAGTGCACTAGGGTAGGGGAAAGAAGGGTCTAGATCATGGATCTGTGTGATGGATCCATCCCCTCTCCTCATGTGTGTGCCTTTATATCTACTTCCTTACCCTACAATCACTCTTTTCATACTTGGGGTCAGGAACTAGATCCAGGGGCCAGATCCAGGAAATGGAAATGCATTAAAACTAGCCACAGGCTGCATTTGGCCCCCAGTTCGGAGGTTCCCCTCCCTTGGCCTAGGAAAAAACTGATTAAATGAATAGGCATCAGGCTTAAAACAAAATTTCTTTTACCATTAGCCTGTGAAACTAGTTGTTCTAGGATGTTGTGACGGCCAATGGTTCAAAAAAGGATTAGAAAAATTGATGGGAAGATAGAGCCATCAATGACTCTTAGTTAAGAGGGGCAAGGGCTTTAATTCAACCTCAAACTTCTCTCAGGAAGTAGGAATGAATGGCAGTGTATGGCTAAGGGCTTCCTCTAAAGCAACCAGTACTGGCCCTCATCAGACCGGATACTGGGCTAGATGGTCTGACCTGGCATGGCAGTTCCTAACATTGCATCACCACTGCTCTAAGATCCCTTATCACCATTGTAAAGATGTGCTGCCAACATGCCATAGCTGCTCCCAACTCCCATTTAACTGTAGAGACTAGGTCATTGCAACCTCACCCAGTAGGAGAGTGCCACTGCCCACCTCTAGACACGTCTGCAAGGTCCCTTTCTTCACTGGCATGCATTCTAGCCCACCACAGAGCTGGGGGAGGTACGGGGGGCACCAAACCCCTTCTGCCATCCTGCGGTGCAGGCACTTACTCAGCACACAGCTTCCAACACAGAGCGATCCTGGCCAGTCTGGCACAGACAGCATGCCTTTGCAAGCGTTTGGGCACCACTCAGCACTGCTGCTGTAGCAGCAACTTCCAGAAGGTATGTTCACCCAGGAAGATTGGGAAACCCTTGATGGGAGGTGCAATGGCAATCCAGAGAATCAGATACAGATATATAGCCTTATAAAAGCTTAGGCTGGACTCTCCATCCTTGCTTCCGTGACTTTTAATGAAGACAGCCCCCTGCACCCTTGAGGGAATAGACTAAAGGGGGGGGGGTGTCTTTCTTACCCGCTGTGGATCCCCCTCGTCCTCTGTTCTCGGCTTCCCTCAGCAGCAACTGTCACCGCAGTAGTCTCCCTTGTTCTGTTCCCCCACCCACTCCTTTCCATGATGTCACCCAGCAATCCTGCCTTTCTTAGCCAATGGCAACCTCCCCATCACGGTGCTGTTCCGGGTGTGTGCTCTGTTTGCCGTTTCCCCTGGAAGCAGTTGCCATAGAAACAGGAGAGGGGAATTCCATCCACTGGTCCTTTCACCTCATCACCACCCCCTAAGCATACTTGGTACTGCCCACTGCAGTACAGATTAGACAGCTCTTAGAAGTAACCAAGAGAACACAGAATAGGGGGAAGGGGGAAAGAGTAAAGGCGAGAGTGAAGGTGGTCATGGGGACTGAGGTTGCCATCATAGGAATACGTGGGGGGGAAAGAAGAATGAATAGGGCTTGGATACCCTGAGCTTGGGGGGTGGCAGGTTAGACGATGCATACATCTTTGCTTAATAATTGGGCGAGGCAGGCACCAAGCTTCTTTTCTATACTCTCCCTTGAACGAGGTGAGCAACCTGATCCAACACCACACACCCCATTGCTGAAGGCCAGTGCTTTCCTAAACACAGTACAGCAATATCATGGAGAAGCTTTGTTTCTCACAATTCAGAGGAGACACTAGCGTCACCTTTCCCACGTCAGATGTCCCTTTTTATGGAAAGCACCTGAAGTCACAATCTGGATGCCAGATGCTGGTTTCAAAGCAATGTACCACCGTTCAGCCTCAATCAGCTCTAATTCAGGCTACGCTACGTTTTGCATAGCAGAGGACATCACTTCACTCATCTCAGACAGTTTCCTGCATTCCGCAGATGCTACAAAGCAGGTGAAGGCATTTGGCTTCGTTTGAGACCACGTTTTAGACCTGCCTCGAATGCTGCAGTAGGGACACAGAGGCTGGTTGGGCATTTTTGCAGGGATGCTACTGCAGCACAGGAGAAGCCTTAGACCCAACCCACGCCAATCCTAGTGCTATAAATAGCCAAAGGGAATTTGTCCTATTGCTGAATAAACTCTCTGCATAAAATACAAGCATGACTTGAAGGAAAGCACATCTTAACTAGGTTGCAGGGGTGAAGTAATTTCACAGAACATGATTTACAGCATCTGCAACGCATCTCATGCTGAGAAAATGCTCAAGGTCAGATGGGGTGGGGTAGAGGAGAGGTTACCGAAGGGATCTGCTTACAGAACACAGGCGGAGTTCAAGCAAGCCCTGGAACCGGCCTCCCAAAGCAGCTGTTCTCATGGGAGAACTGGTCAGAAAGAGTCCTGCATTGAGATTACAAGCATGACAACTAACACAGACCTTTTCCATTTTAAAGGGAAAGAGATGCTGTTTAAAGGTTAAAAATGCCACATTAAACAGCTACAATTGAGAGAAAATATAGGAGTCTGATCACACGTGTGAGAGCTTGGTCAACAAAGGTGGGGGAGTCATTGACCACCACCAGAGAAAGATGGAAATCATTGCTCTAGGAAATAGACTGTAGGTTCCCAGAGGTCAAGACTGTCTTTGTACCTTGTTCGTGCAGTACTTAGATCTTTGAAAGGGACTTAACACAGAGATGTACCCAATCTTGCCTGCCCCCTCTTCAAAGGCAAGCATTACTCCTTGATCCCCTTAGCAATTCATTCACAAGGTGAGAGACTGAAACCAAGGCAGGAACATGAACAGAACAGCCTCAAGATCTGCAATTAGGGCAGATTTTGTTGTAATATTGCAGGCAGGGCATATTTTTTGGTTAAGAACTGTGGTGTGTAGCTAATATAAAGCGGGTCCTCACAGGGTAAGGTGCACAGACACACAGACAAAAGCAGCAAACTATTCCTGCAGCCCATGGAAAGAGAATGAAGGCCCACCGAGCAGAAGGAACTAGAAAGGAGGATAGACTGGCGGAGCCTGCATGAACTATCAAAAGAAAAGAACTCAAGCCAAGAAATGGTCAGACCCCAAAGGAATTTAGGTACCATCTTTGTGAGAAGCAGAATCGCCCAAGGAATGCGTTAAAAATGGCTACGAGTTACAAATGTGTATGAGAAAGCAACAGGACACTTTAAACAACACAGCAGCCTATAGGCTCACTCTGCCCCCCTAGCAGTTCTTAAATGGCACATTACAGTCATGACCTAGAGCAGGGGTGGGGAATCTCAAGCCCAGGTGCCATATGCAGCCCACACCTAGTTTTTATTTGCCTCCTTTCATTATCGGATCCGACTTCAGGATCCAGTTCCTACCCCCAAGCTCTGAGTAAGGGCACAGAGAGGAGGACACGGCACAGTTTCATGATCTGGACCCTCTGTTCACTTAGCACCACCAGCCTAAACTTCTATGCAGCCCCTAGAAGTTTGTGTTAATTTTCCAAAGTGGGCACTGGGAGGGATGACGTTTCCCATATCTAATCTAGGCATCATCTCTCTCCCCATACGCACCCCATACAACTCAAGAAGAGAAAGACGTGGCTACAGGTACAAGATTGAAGTACATTTTTATTGATGATTCAGAGGCTAAACAAGGCAACATTGGTCTGTGAAGAAAGGCAAATGGTGCAACTAACTGTCACATTCAGAGTTAATTGCAAGTGGGGGGGGGGGGGAGAAGGGGAATCCTTAGTGTTTCTTCAGCATTCTAGGAAGCCCAGGTTTTCAAGGTTAGAAATGAACAATCACATCCTAAAGAGGAGAGGGTTGGGCTACAGCTCAGGTTCTCAACAGCCGCTGACCGGAGCAGAAAACTACTCCGATACCCCAGGAGTTCCCTTCACCTGGTTTGAGGAGTCCATGGGAACATTCAAAGATCAGAGAATGGCTATTTAAGTCAGTCTCCCCCAGCAGAGTCAAGGATTCATTCCTTTTTGGTCCCAAATGTACAGAGAATTAGTTTAGGACAGATTCCTCAATGCCCCTGGCTAAAAATAATCTACTGGAGAGGATACGGTGGCTCCAATTTGGAAACCTGAAACTGCAGATTCCAGCCCTCTCTTCAGGGCAAAACAAAAAAGGATCTAAGGAGCTTGCTTCTTTGGCTCAGAAATCCATTTGCACAAGACAATCGTTACTGACTAACCAAGGGCTAGAGTTAGAAAAGACCAACCTCCTTTCAAACATGATCTGTGACAAGAGCAAAACCCACTCAGCCGGATGCTTCTTCCCCACCCTTTTCTGCGATCAGCTGTGACCTGGCTCCTCCCGCTGCCCCCACCCCCGCTTTTTCCCCAGGGGATGGGATGGAATGATGTGGTGGAACATGTAGCCCTCAGTGGTGTCACGTCTGCCTCCTGGAGTCATTCGGCTGAAATAAATGAGAAACAAAACAAAAAGAAAAGAACAAAATTTAAAAAAGAAAAAAAGAAAATAAAGCCGGGATGATTCATGATGTATGAATGGCACAGTGAGATGGCCGCGCAGGAGCGACATAGCTCAACAGATGCTGGGGGAGACTCATTCTCATCGTGGGGAGAATAAAGCTTCCCTCAAATTCAGGACTTGCTGGGAATACAGCTACCCCTCCTGTTAAATTATTTCTACATGGTCTCCCCTTTTCTGCACCTTAGAGGATTCAAGTGAGAATAGAGACAAAAGCTGCTTACACTCTGGGGACAATTTATAATATGGGACTGACTACAGACATTCCTTTTTCATCACTGACTAAAACCAAACCACTTGCAATTCCAAAACTTGATGCTACCCACCCCTCTCTCACACCAGACACAGCTAATGTGTAGCAGTGGAAGGTGCCAGTAGCAGTGTGGCCACTGCAGGGCCTCTCAGTTGTAGTGGGATAAGAGGCCAGAACAGGGAGGAGGACCTAGAGAGAACAACCGTTGTTGCAGTGACATGCAAGACTGCCACCTCCGTTTCAGCTGCTTCCCACACAGTCACGTGCTTTCAGAGAGCAGGAGCTACAAGGCTCCTTTCAGTTTCTGGAGCTAGTTCGTACTCTCCAGAAGGGGGGGAGGGGGGGGGCATCTTTCAGAAGAAGGGATATACAAAAAGCATAAAGGGTGTGTTTTCCACATGAACAAGGAGGAGAGAAGGATGCAGCAGACAGCACAGAAAGGGATTTCTTATCCCTATAGAGAGAAAGCGTTATGTACTTTTACAGCCACATCAGCTCGATACACCACAGGTTAAAGGACAGCAAGTTTTTAGCTGGGCCAGGGATCTACAATGCGCTCCTCCAGACAGTCCTGGATTTCCACACAATACAGAGTCCATTACTTTACAGCAACACAAACAAGGCTAGCATGAGCAGCAGTGTAGCAGCCAGATCTCTAGCTGCAAGCATTTCAAGATGCTGTAATAAATATCCAGCTTTAAAGAGAGCCCAAGCTCTCAGGTTGGCTTGAGGAACTCTTGATCTGATCTGCCTCAAGTGCACGGGCCCAAGAGCTCACAGTTAAATGGTTCAAGCAACTTAAGTATTTGCTTGTGTTATCTTATCTCAGAGAATTTACCTTGGAAAATCCCTGGTGTGGAAATGGGCCTGTTCAGACTCCCAGAAAAAGAGAACAGAGTTTGTCTCACCCCCTTATAAAGGGAGGGGGAGAAAAAACAGGATTCACTGCCATCCCAATTCTTTTCTAAAATGGAGTCTCGGTTCCCCCGACAGGCACCTTTCAGCTGTACAGAGCAGTGCACAACCCAGATAACATCTCCACCGTGGAGGATGCTGGTTACAATTTTGCTCACACACAAGTATAGCTTGTACAATGGCACAGTAGTTTCCACTGGTATCGTGCTACAGGTTACACACAGCCAGTCACTCACACCTCACATACACACTTCTCTGCAGTGAGGAATCGATAATAACCTCAGCCACTTCAGTTGTGACCTACAGCACTCCTGCTATTCTCTCACCAGCTAGGCCAGCAGTAGGAACAGCAGCATTTTTTTCTTGCCAGCTAACTGTAGCTGTATACATGCAACAATGAAAATGCTGGTGAATTAGCTCACTGCACCCCCTACAGGCTATCCACGCACCCATATAGTTACACTCAAGACACACCAATAGGATTACATACATAGAAAGAAAAATTAAGACTGTCAAGTGCTTGTTTAATGGACACTTTGCACAGCCTCCTCCCCAAAATGCACCACTCTCCCTCCTCCTGCTCTCTTTCCTCCACCCTGATCCCAGCAGAGACAGAAAGAAGAAGGCAGCGCTCTGCCCTAGTGCAGAGTCCTAGACAAACATAACCAGGTCTTTACATGTTGCTCTCGAGAAGGCTGCCAAGATACTGGCAAACACCACGTCAGGGGACTGGGCGGCATCCACAGCTGTATGGATCCCACGCTTGGTGTAGTAGTCAACCAGCGGGGTAGTCTGGGTGTGGTAGGACGTCAGGCGAGTTTTCAAAGCTGCCTCGTTGTCATCGGAGCGGCGGATCAAAGGTTCCCCGGTGACCTGACAAGAGTAAGAGGAGAGTGGAAAGGCCAGTCAGAGCACAGGGCCCCTTTCCCCAACGCTGCTGCTGCAGCAAGTTTGGCGCTTCCAGGGCTCAATCCTGCCCTAGAAGGCCTACATTTGACCACAAATCATGGAGGATATTGCCTTCAAGGCTCTTTATGGCTTTGCTCCTCCTTATCTGCCTTCATTTCCCACTCAGGAACTTCACTGCTCCTCTGCCACCACCCTTACCTGCTCCAGAGTCTCTAGCTTTTAAATTGTTTTCATCCTCTGCTTGTACCTCTCCCTCTCCATGCACATATACTCTGCACCCTCTCTCCTAAAAAAAAAAAAAAATCTACCTCTTCCATCAGGTTTTCCCTGGCTCCTCACCTCCATATATTGCTCCTCTATGATTCCCCTTATACAGTCTCATTCTTCAGGATCCCCCTCCTCCCCTGTAACTAAGCTAAGCACGTGCAACCTGGCAACTTCTCAGCTTCATAAATGCCTCCCCGTCTCTATGTGCCCCTTCCCTTGTCCATTCTAGTTTGCAAGCCCCTCAAAAGCAAGGACCTGTCTCTAGTCACAATTGTTCAGTAACAGGCACATTGCTTGCGCTATATGAACATAATAATAAGAGGGGCTGGTGGACCTGCCCTGCCATGTCCCATGACTCCACTAACCCCTGTTCCTGCTCCTGCTTTGTCAGCTCTTACTCAAGGCTGGATCAGGTTTGGTGGGGGCTGAGGCTGCCACAGTTAATTGGCTGTTCAATAGCAAAACACTCTCCCTGGCAAACAGCTATTAAGTAGCAGTGCCCTCCATGCCCATCCACAGCAACAGCCCCATTAAGGGAGAAACTGGGGCCAAGGCTGTGCTCTTACAGATAGGTGGGGAGGATACCACTATTGACATGCATCAGTGGTTTAGCAAAGAGGATGTTTTGCAACCAAACAGCTGACCAGTAACAGTATCAGCCTCAGTCCACATTAAACTTTACCTGGCCAGGAACAGAACCTTGCTGAATAGCAGCAGTGACAGAATGCACCTTCCCTGAAGCATGAGGTGCTGGGCCTGTCAGGCAGGATAATGGACAAAAGGGCCCATTGGTCTGATCCAGGATGGCAGCTTCCATGTTCCGTTAAGCAAGCAAGTCTGGGTACTAAGGGTGCGGGAGGGTCCGAGCAAGGTGACTGAAGGAGGTTCAATGTGTCTCAGGTAGGCAAGAGAGCCCAACAGCCCACAGATTCCAATTTTGACTGCCTGCTGGGAAAGCATGCAGTGCAGGTTTTAAAGCCTCATGTAGGAGTAAGCTCCACGAGGCATTTGAAAATGAATGCAAGTCCTGCCCCATATCCAGACGTTCTGCAGGAACCGTGGGCATCAGTGACTGCTCTGCAGAACAGACATTCCAATCACTTTCTCCCAAAGCCAGTAAGGCAGCACCCCCTTGTCTGCAGAGAACAGGGGAGGGAAGGGAAGGGAATTAGCTGGAAACAGAGAAAGAGAGGCTCAGGGACCCGTGTTCACTACACACACACAAAATCTTAAATTCTGCAACCAGAAAAGCCAAATTCTGCAAATTTACTGTGAGCATGAACATTTGTATAATTAACTTGATTTGCATACTTATGCCATTTATACATGCAAATTTGCACACCAGCATGCTTTTTCAACAGGTTTGACACAGAATCACAACTTTGTTAATCAAACGCTACTCAAAACCTCTGGAATTTCAGCACCCCAGAACTCCCACCTCATGTTAAAGCCTCAGTCCTCCCTCACCAAAACATAGGCCTCTAAGAACTCCCCACCCATAATTCATCTCCCAAGAGCCTATTCACGCTCAGGGGTCATGGTCACAACTCCCTGACAGACAGCAGTTGCAGCAGCAGTTTTAGTTTGGGGTCAGGCAACAAATTTATGCCTGAGCCAGGATTTAAAGATCCTACAGACAGCTCCCACTGCAATTTCAGCAAGGGAGTCAACACAGGTCCCTGCCTAGGGATGCTGCAAAACATTGACATGATCCCATGAACGTTTGGATCTGTAGATCACATACATCATCCTTCATTTGCTCCTTGGGGGGGTTGAACTCCTCGTGGTAAGACCGGCCGCTTCCTGGGTGGACCAGTCTAAAACCAGAACACAAGAATCAGCACAGCTCCCCTCACATGCATGAAACAGACACAAGTTTAGACAGGAAACACCCACAAGACACCCAAGGTTATCTGCTACCTGATCAGGAGCTTGACTATTAAACACCCTTTCAGCTCATTAGAGGAAAGCAACTGCACTAGAGGAAGAGGAGTTGGAAAGGAGCTCTCTTTTAAGGGAGGGCTACAAGAGGATAAGCAGCAACGATGCTACAGAAGTGATGCACTGAACTCCAGTGGATGAAGTCTCAAGGATAAGCTTATCCTCTCCCTAAGCCACAACAGCTAGGCTCACTGCAAGCAAGGCCTGGAACTGGGATTGTTAGGGCCCTGCAGGGAGGCACACTATCAGAGCCGTGCAGAGATGTGAGATAGGGACTGAAAAGACAATAGGAGACACGATTAGTTTCTGCATTAAAATGCACTAATCTCCCCAAACAAGATGCCAAGTCAGGAGTAGGAACCTTTTCTCTCCTGCAGGCCATTTTGAAAATTAGTACAAATTCCATGGGGCAGACAGGAATTGAAGTGGGGATGCTCATGGTTGGGGGAAGGAAGGGGAGGGTTTATGCCATGATCTAGCCTCAGCCCTCCAGTGCAAGCCTTCCTCTCAGCTCATTCTTTCAGTGCTTGGTAGGGGGGGGGGGGGGGGTAGAGGCTGGATCCATATAAAAGGGGCCAAACAAACAGTCATGGGCTGGATTTGGCCCAGAGGCTCCCACACTAGGTAAATGTGAAGGAAGATCGCTACCGTCCAGTGATTCTGCGGATGAGTAAGGAGTCAGTGATGCTGAACTCAATCACAGAGTCCAGCTTCTCTCTCCTCTTCTCCATGAGTTCATCCAGCTGTAACAGAAGAGATTCCACTTGAGTGCACTGACAGAGCACGCTCAGGCATAATCAAGCCTCCTCCAGAGACACAGCTGGCAGCAGCGTTGCCACAAAAAGCTACCAGCCTAGCAGACAGGAAGGCACATACCATCTCCGCTTGCTTCACTGTGCGAGGGAAACCATCCAGCAGGAAACCATTCTTGCAAGGGGGAGTGTCCAGGTTCTTTTCAATCAGCTCCACCACCATCTCATCACTCACCTGGTGGTTATAAAAGACATAGGCAGCTTCATCAAAGGCCAGACTCTAGTAAGACTAGCCCAGCAGTGACTAGCCCAGAGAAGAACCCTCCAGGGACCAGAGTTTGCAAACCTGTTCTGACACCAGCCCATTGAAAATAAAGCCCTGCCCAAAATAGGTTTCAATGAGACTGGTGCCAACCCACCCTGACCCAAATGTTATATGGTTGCAGAGGCCATATCCTGCTTGTCTTAGAGCCTGACCACACAAGCACTTTTGGTGGTACATCCTACCTTGATTTAACCTCCATCTTGTTCCCACAAGCAGGGAAATAGTGGGTGTTAAAGTTAAAAGGGAGATACTTATCTCTGCAAAGCAGTGGGGAGGGAGGTTCCTACTCTGGGAAGAATGATTTTCTGTATATGAGGAAGGCAATTACCTCTCCCTCTTTTCCAAGGAGGGATCAGTACTTCCTGCTTTTGTGTTTCTTTCAACTTCTCTACCTTGTCTGACACAGTATAGCACTTATGTTCTTTTGGCCTGGCTTACACAGGATTCTAGCGCAGAGAGCACCTTCACTTGTACCCCACTAACCTCAATGGCTTTTCCGAGTATTTTGTCAACAACCCTCAGTCACGGAACTGCCATGAGACCCTGAATATCTAGGTACAAATCTTGTAAGGCAGGAGTGGGGAACCTGTGGTCTGTGTCAGCCAAATGCAGCCCCCAGCTGTTTTCCTGTTTGTTTTTTACTTGGCCTCTTCACAATTCTTGGATCTGGCCCATGGATCCAATCCTCACTCTTCCTTCCCCCATCCTGAGCACATCACTGAAGCACCCCCACTCAGCCCATGAAGTTTGTACTAATTTTCAAAGTGGCACATGGGAGGGGAAAGTTCCCTATCCCTGCTGTAAAGACTTACGCTGTGAGCAGTCAGTGAGGCTACTCAGTGTAAATTAAGCATACGAAAGGCACGTGCTTAAGCCTTCACAAGATCGGATCCTGTAAACCCACGTTAGTTCCTTAGACAATTCTACTATTAGGGACACATAACCTAATGAAATACAACACATTGTTAGTCTAAGGCAGTGGAGGAAGATCCAGACACACAGGCAAAGGGAGTGCTCTCTCTGATAATTAAGATATTGCTACACACTCTTCATAGTGCAGGCACGCACAGACACTACACAACAAACTGTCCAACGCAGCAGTGTGGGAGAACTTTGCCTTGCCTGCATTGCTGAACCTTGTAGCTAACCCTGGAGTCCAAGGGGCAGAGGTTGGACTAGGAACTGCACTAGCACCATATGCAGTAACTATAAGAACACACGTAGTGCTACACTGGGTCAGTCCAACAGTCGATAAAGCCCCGCATCCTGTCTCAGACTGCGGCCAGTCTCTTTCTCTTAGGAGAAGTACCCAACAGGTCACAATGGGCAACCCACTCCCTGTTTCAGCCCCCAACAGCAAGAAGCTACGTCCCCAGAACCTACTTGGCTAATAGCCATTAATGGACCTCTCCTCCAAGAACTTACCCAGTTCCTTTTTAAAACTAGCTACATTACCGGCCTTGACCACTTTCTCTGGCAGTAAATTCCACAAGTGCATCGTGCGCCGAATGAAAAAAAATATTACTTTTATTTGTTTTAAAATCTGCTGCCAGTTAATTTCATGGAGTATCCCCTTGTTCTAGTACTGTTGGAGAGGGTAAATAACCACTCCCTATTTATGTGTTCCACACCACTCATGGGGTTATAAACCTCTATCCGCTTTGACATCTTTTCTGCAAGCTGAAGAGTCCTAACCTATCAAGCATCTGTTCACATGGGAGCCATTCCAAACCCTTAATCATTTTTGTTGCCCTTCTCTGTACCTATTCTAGTTCTAGGTCTTTTTTGAGAAGAGGTGACCAGAACTGCACACAATACTCCCGGTGCAGTCATACCATAGATCTACAGAGAGGCATTACAATATTTTCAGTTTTATGCTCTATCCCATTCCAAATTATTTCTAACGTTCTTTTTGCTTTTTTGACCACCGCCACACACTGAAGCCGCATTCACGCCTTACGGTGACGCAGCAGCGGCACTTCTGCAAGGAGAAGACGTGGCAGGGGAAGGAGGTCGGTGCTGTCACCACTTCCAGTGCAAATGGGGTTCTACCGCAACAATACTCACGAGTGACAGGGCTGGATTTTTGAGCCCTGTCACTTGTGAGTATTGTCGTGGTAAAAACCCATTCACACCGGAAGCGGTGATGGCACCAGCCTCCTTCCCCCGTCGCCTCTTCTCTGCCCACTGTAAGGTGTGAATGCGGTATGAGCCGAGGATTTAAAATGTATTGTCCACAATGACTCCAAGATCCTTTTCCTGAGTGGTAACACCTAATTTAGAACCCAGCATGGTATACATATATTTTGGTTTTTTTTTCCCTATGTGCATCACTTTGCACTTGTCCACTTTAAATTTCATCTGCCATTTGGATGCCCATTCACCCAGTCTCGCAGGATCCTGTTGTAGTTCCTCACAGCCTGTTCGAGTTTTAACTACCTTGAATCACTTTGTCTCAGCTGCAAATTTGATCACCTCACTCTTAACACCCTTTTCCAGATCATTAATGAATATATGAACACGCCACCAGCCTCAGTACACATCCCTGGGGCACTCCACTAGTTACCTCCCCCCTGTGAAAACTGAACATTTAGTCCTACTCTTTGTTGCCTATCTTTTAACCAGATACTATTTAAATATGTCACATTAATGTTTCATTAGCAACAACTGTTGTCTGTTAAAGATACACAGTCAACTTTAGGAAGATGACTTTGTTGTCAAGTCCTCTGTAACCTGTACCACTTCGGCTCCCTGCCAGGTACCCCGAGTCAAGAGCTGTTTGTTCAGCCCTCTATGCTCCAGGGGTTTGAGATTATATCAGATCTTTTGGGGGGGGGGAGGGAAGAATTCCACCCCCACCCTTATGGGTTACTTTGAAAATTAGTACATGCTAGGGCTGTGCAAAGGGTCAAGTATTTGTATCAGTGTTTTCAGTATTCACATTTGTATCTTTGCCTGTGTTAACTGCATTTCCCCCATTGCCACCAAGGTGGAAAACAGAATGAACATGGGTCCCTGCATATGGGTTATTATGGCGCAGATGTGCAGTGAGGTTCTGCCAGTTTGACGGGCCTAAGTTTGCTACCAACTTAAAGAGGGGGACACTTGCTTGGGGGAGGGTGGAGAATACAGCTGGCTTGGTGGGGAGGTAGCATGGGGCATGGATCCGCCTTAGAAGGGGTCATTGGTTTGGGGAAAGGGATTAGGTTCAAGGGAAGTTGCTGGCTTGGAGAGGGAGAATGGAACATGTAGCTGGGTAAGGGGTGCTACTTGGTAGCGGTGGTAGGGTCTGCTGGTTTGGGGATTTACCTTTTCTCCCTGGCTTAGCTAGCCGGTCTCCCTCTGGTGGGCTGGAGGCTGGCTGCAGTGCTGGAGGCTGCAGTTCTGAGACAGCAGTGGCAGCCCTTGCAGGTGGGGAGGGCTCACTACAGGCTCCACAAGCAGGCGGCTAAGATGAGTCAGAGCAGTTCAGCTCCAAGCTGGATACGTGCTGCAGCCCTTGGAGTCCAATTTGAGACCTCGGAGAACACGTTTTCCAGGAAATGTTGGGTTCACTCCAAACCCGAATATGCATTTGTGTTTCGAATGTGATCCTCAAAAAGGCCTTTTTGGGGGCATTTATTTGTATTTTGTCAAAACCCGAATGCACAGCCCTGGTACAAGCTCCAGGGGTAAGAGAGGAGTTGGGGCTGAGGAATGCTTAGAGGGTGTGTTCAGGATGGGGGAAAGAAGAGGAAGCTTCAGATCACAGATCTATGCCATGGAGTCATCCCCTATCCTCGAGTATGCCCTCATCTCTGCTCCCTTCCCCCCACGCTCAGTCTTCAGTGCATGAAGGCAAGGACTGGATCCATGGACCAGATCCAGGAATTGGAAAGAGGTCAAATAAAATACAGCCGTGCGTCAAATTTGGCAGGTCACAGGCTCTCTACCCCATATATGCAGCACTACACAGAGCGTTCCCTCAAGCCTTAGGAGCAACCCGCCCTTTCCTGCCTCTGAGGGTCTTGATCAGGTGGCATACGGGGAATCAGGTCTCCACATACCCCTCTTTTCCTGTATGTCCCAGCTCCACCCTTCCACACAACAGAGGATGGTTAATCAGCAGCTGTACCTGCACCTACAGGCCTCTTTAAATGAGACGAGCGGCATTTAACCATTTCAGAGACACAGGGTAGTCCACCCCAGTCACAATCCTCCAAGCAGACAGCACTGTAACTTGCTAAACAGGAACTTGAGGAAGATGATCCCTGCCCCCTTAGGCCCAGCAGGACAGGATTTGGGGGTGGCATGCTAGAAGGCTGGTTAGTGGCAGCTCCAGCACGCAAGGCCAGTGGTATGGGGCAGCAAAGCTGTTGCAAATCCAGCCCAGTCGTCACCACCACTAAGGCACTGCAGCACACGAGCCCAGGATCAGAGAACATCTGGAGTGGGATTGCACCTAGGGGGAAGGGGGCTGCCCCACCAACCTGCCCTACTGATGGCTCTGTACTTTCAAGGGGACTCGCACCTGTGCAAAATGCTGGAACAGGTGCTATACACTTGGAAGAACTATGCCCTTTGTTCTGAATTATTTACCATTTCTATAGTGCTTTCAGCATTCCAACTGCTTTACAATCCTTCTTTACTTCACCCTCACAAAAGCCCTGTGAGGTAGGCCATTCTTCTTCCCATTTTAGAGATAGGAAACTGAGGCTGAGAGCTAGTGACAGGCCCACGGCCTGTTTATGATCAAGACAAGATTTAAATCCTGGTCTCTCAGGTCTAAGTCCAACAACTTATCCACTAGGCTACACACGCTCTCAGCCGTACCGATACAAGGAAACATCTTTCAGCAATCATAAAGGAAGCTATTTCGTTTGCTTTGTTATTGAAGTTGCTGAAGTTATTCTTGATTTACATCAGCTTTGGGGCTGTTTAGACTCAGAAGCCCTCGTACAGACAGGTGATTCAGCTGAATTTGGAGGTTATGACAATAGTTCTGTGGCTAGAAAAATCCTTCCTTAAATGCAGAAATAGGGTCTCTCTTCTCAATGGTTCACTTCCACCTCACGGTGCCCCTCCATCTGGCTGTCTGAAGCTCTGTCAAACTTACATTGCCTATGGCTCACAGGCAAATGGGGTCAAGAGGGAGCCTCCTGGTACCAGGAAGCACACTCCAGGCCAGGGCTATGTAAAGCGTTCCAAGTGTGGGTACACCCACCATCCCCTGTAGAGTGCCCCGATAGGTCAAGGCCCTAGCCTAGCTCTCTCACTTCTTCATCACAGTAGGATCCAGCCGGGGGGTGGGGTGGGGGTGTCCCACTCCTGATTTAAAGACTTCGGGCACAGGCCTCCACCTATTAAAGCCAAAAGCTCAGTTCCCATCAACTCTCATGAATGGAAGATTGCACCCCAGTTTTAAAATAACACACACTCCAACAGTGGGCTTTGGAAACTGCTATCCTTCCAAACTAAGATCCTCAATATAATATCTAGCCAATGCAGTCTAGTGTCCCATGTCACAACCCCCATCATGGATCCTTGCTGGCTTTTCTAGTAATGCTCCTATCTTCCATAGTCAGCTGATCTCTCAGGCTCAGTAAAGCCCAAAATGAAGGCTAGAGATAAAAGGTATCTCAAAGCCTCCAGCAGACTGCTGTGCAGAGTCTATCTGACCCCTGGTTCCATTCAGTGCAGGAAACATAGGGGAGAGAAACAAGTGGGGCCCTTTAAAGGCTAAACCTGGGTTAAAAAGTTGCCTAGAAAGGAAGAGAACATGGAACAGTTGGGGGGGGGGGGGGGGGGGGGGAGAGATTCCCTTTGTTATAACAAGTGGGCGAAGAGAGAAAGCATGGAAGTCAGGAGATCTGGGCCACGATCCACAAACCACCGACTCTGGAGTAGCCTCACTGAAGCCCAGAGTGTCTGTGGATTGTGGCTTTCGATTCTTAGTCCAGACAAATAATGTTCCTTTTCTGCATCTGAATTTCCCCAGAAAGATATTTACCCACTTTAGCAACATGCTTGGAAATCTAAAGCTGAATTGCCTTGCATTAATTGGTGTCCAAAACCCAAACCATTTCCACATGGTAGTGTTCAATGCCTAATTTAACGGAGGACCTTTCCCCTTACCGCTTATAAAGGCAGGAATAGGCAACGTTCCCAAGCCCAGTTACAGGGAGATGCTTGTCCACAGGGTTTGGAGGGATACCTGAATCCTTTGGCTAAATGGCAATTTTACAAATGGGATCTTGAGCTTACAGGCTCCGAGTGCATCACTGGAACATGGGTCTCTTGGGTTGCCAGAGCAGACATTGAGTCTAGGGAGCACCTAGCAGTGTGTCAGTCAGGGGTCTCCTGTATTGTGGGATCCTAGATCAACCAGAGGGGGGAGGGAAATTTTAGATTGGAAAGGTCTTGGGTTGTACTGATCTAGGCATAACAGAGAGCAATAGCCTTCCTACGGAGGAAGCAAACCATACATTCCTCAGCAGACAATTCCTAACTTTCCTGAAGGGCTCACATTTCATCCAAACTAGGGCAGCTTTTGCATCACATCACATTATTTAGATTTGTTTCAAATTCTGCTTTCAACCAATGCAAAGAAAGGGTAAACAAAATAAGTGTAAGCCAAGGGCATCTCCAATCCAGATCCCAAGCTATGTGAACCTAAATCCGAACAAAACCTGGTTTAGTTGGGTTAGAACTGAATCTGGATTTTGATCCGAACTCCCATCCCTTACTAAGCGGGGCTGGGTGGAGGAGTTAGGGAGAGGGTTGGTGGGTGGGGTTTAGGGTTTCTTTTTAATTGCTTTGATATATTTTCATAAGTTTTATGCTTACGTATCTTATATATTTTTGTAAGGGTAGGATAAAAACTGAATAAATAACCTCCGCCGATATCCTTTTGCTATACCTACCAACTTCCCAGAATCCATGGTCACCTTTAGCCTTTTCCCCAGCTCAGAACCAGAAGCCACCATGGCCCTTAACATGTCACCAGTGGCCAGGTGGCAAACGCAGTAGGTCTCAGTAAGTTTAGGAGCCTGTAATAGGGGGAAACAGAGTAATTAGCAGATTCCAGAGGTTATTATTATTTATATTGTGCAAGCAGCGTGCCTGTCACTGAGCGGTTGTGGTTAGAGACAGATCCCTGCCCCAAGGGATTTACAATCTAGGATGGACAAAGGAGGGGAAAATATTGGGAGAGACAGGAATACTTTCAAGAAATTGCAGATGCATGTGCTTAGCTTAGTTACAAGGGGAGGAGAGTAATAATGAAAGATAAGAAGCATAAATGAGCAATCTATGGGGGCAAAGAGCCAGGGAAAGCCTGGCAGAAGAGATGGGTTTTTAGAAGGAGTTCAAAGGTTGGGAGCAGAAGGTACTTATTAAGGGAGGGAGTTCCAGGCATACGTAGTAGAAAAAGGAGCAAAGACAGTTTAGGGACCAGGAGACTCTTGGGCAGGCAAGGACATTGGCAGAGGAGGAGTGATGTTCCCATGTGGAAACATAGCAGGAAATGAAGGCAGAAAGACAGGGAGGAACAAAGCCAGAGAGAGCTGTGATTGTCTAAGGGCAAAATCTTTGAGAAAGAATTTTCCTCACAGAGTAGAAAGTTAAAGGTAGGAAAAACCCCAGGGCGGGGGGAGAACAGGTTTGGGACCATCAGACAGAATCAATTGGCAGAAAGCAGATTCTGTACAAAGAGAAATTATTTTGATGTGCAAAGCAGGATTATGCCCCAGAGGACACAAAAGGGAGCGGTTTGTAATAGCCTAAAGGGTGGATTAGCTGGAGAACCAACTGATGCAGGTAGTGTCTGTTCATTCATGGAAGAGAAATAACTGGGGACAGTTGTAAGTCTTAAAACTACAAAATATAGCTCTGTTGGACCATTAACTGAAACTGCCACATTGCTGGTTGAGACATCTCCCCTCCCCTGTAGACACACCAGAAGTGTGGCAAGAATAGTTATCCCTAGTGTAACACTGAGCCTTTGCTCCATGTCCTTGCTACTCTCCCTCTCTCCCGCTGTAAAGTTCAGACTTGGTTATGTCACAGCAGGGCTATAAATAGGGCCTTGAGAATTCTGCACTGCTGTGATCACAGTCATTTTTGCAGGATTTTGCATTTGGCCAGGTTGTTACAGAAATTGCCTCTGGCAACACAGAATTATAGGCTGAGTGGGGAGTACTGTTAACATATTAATGGGTGTCAGCATGGTGAGCTGCTGGTATATATTCCACAGCCATAGGGCCTTGTGCTACAGCTGCTGAAACAGGAGGACAGCCCACAACCCCCTAGGGGAGAAAGATGCCCTTCTGATGATAGGTCAATGTCATATTTCCTGAAGATTTGTTTTGTTTCTTTTTAAAAAGGATTGTTGCAATGTTTAAAACCGATGGAATGGCATGCTGGGAAATCATCTGCATGCAAATTTTGTACAATTTTATGGATTTGGCTTATTTATTATGTAAAGAGAACCTAGATTTTTCTGCTCACAGAATCTGGATTTTCAGCTGCATTTTTTTTTTTATTGGAGGGGGAGGGGATTTGCAGAATACACAAGGCCCTGGTTAGGGCTGAAATGAGATTTCACCAAAATGGGAAATTTCATTGAGATTCCAGTTCCCAATACCATCTTGGCTGAATCAAGAACCTCAGTATTCGACAATGTCTTGACCAATATTTTGTTTCTCAATTTACTGACTTTCCGCTTGCCAGGATCCCATTTACTTCTTTGCCATCCATTTCAAACTCCAAGATGCAATACCGACGCAATACCGCATTTCTTATGCTCCAAAAGTACTCATGGATAAAAATGGAGTATGGGCGTATTAACGTTCCATGTCAGAGGAATCACAATCAGACATAGAGATCAGTGGAGTCATGCACTTCTAAGGTCTATTCCCAGCTCCGTAAATAGACGGAGTTCACCCAGGATCACCCAGCATTTTCCCTGATGTAAGATGCAGATGATGCATTTCACTCCACAGAGATGCCGGGGTAGAGGGTGAATCCAACAGCACTTAGAAGATGCAGGAGTTCCCCTCTATGGGGTGCTACAGATTATCTGTGCCCATGGGTTGGCTAAAACACTAATGAATTACAACTATAGATAAGCAGTTAGAAATGGAGAAGCTGGGCTCCAAGGGACAAAGCAGGGGACTGAGAGCCAGGAATCCAGCATTCTTGCCAACTTGAGGAAGGTAGCAGGTCTCATTGTTAAAGCAAGGTCTGAAAATCCAGGCTCCTGGGTGTTTCCCAACTCTGAGAGAGCAGAATGGGTTAGAGCAACGGGGCAGGAAGCCAAGAATCCTGGGTTCTCTTGCCCCAGCTGTAAGAACACCACGGGGACTCCTAGGTTAGAGCAGGTATGGGCAGACTCCAGCTCTCAGGGGGCAAAGAGTTAAAGCAGGGAGCCTGGAGTCTTGGTTTTGTTCCCCGGCTGCCAGAACAGACTTGGGTCTAGTGGCTTAAGAAGGAGGGGGAGGGGGGCGGGTAAGTGGGGGGGGGGGGGGGGGGGGGGGAGCCCAGACTCCCGATTTCTATTCCTGACTCGGGGAGGCGAGTCTAGCAGACTGGGGAGGCAAGAACCACAACGCCTAGATTCGGGGTGTGTGTGGAACTGGACTCCTGGGTTCTCTCCCCCGCAAGCAGACCGGGAGGCGGAAGCCCAGGCTCCTGGCTCCTCTCCCCTGGGCCTCGCGATTCTTTGTAGCGGGGCAGGGCCCTGCAGTTCCCACGGAGTTCTCACCTGGGTGCCCTTACCCGCCCCGGGCGGTCCCAACAACACCGCGCGGATGCCCTTGCAAAGCCCTCGGCCCGTGTCCTCCCTGCGCTGCGCGTTCGGAGCCATAGCCGTGTGCTGGAGCGGCTGCCACTAACACTTCCCGGCGCCCTGACCTCTAGGCGCTGTAGCCTGCGCCCGCTCGCCCCTTCCCATTGGCCCAGCCTGCGCCTGGACTCTGACTGACGCGGACGGAAGCCAACCGGGGCCGCACAGATGCCAATAGGTGGGACTGATTGGATGGGGGGCGGGACATCGAGGGCAGCAGAGCAGGAAGGGGGCCGGCTAGGGATGGTTACAGAAGCAGCAGCAGCAGCAGCTCGTGCTTCTTCACCAGCCGTGCTCTCTGGACTGGCCAGGGGCTGAGCCTGACCAGCCTCCTCACCCCCTGCTCTGCATTTCTCTGAAGCAAAAGAAATTGGTTGCTGTCAGAGACGCTGGGCTGAATGGACCATCTGACCCAAGCTGCATCCACACAAGATGCTTAGATAATCTGCGAAAATCCTTTCCCTCTGCTTCCCCCCCCACCCGCCTCTAATTGCGTGAAAAGGTTAGGCCACACGATGCAGCGTGAATATGCGATTCATCCCCCCCAAAAAATTTAAACCAAGGTTTCATAAACATGCTTTATTCCTTCACGTGCTGTTTGTTTGTCTGTCTGCCCCATAGAGTCAGTGCAGAGTTTCACAGCATTATGGGATATGTAGCAGCCACCATGGCAATACGGGGTAACTGGGGAAGGGAATGTGGGAACTGAAAATGCAGACTTAGAATCTCCTGTCAAATTGAAGAGAAGGAAGAAAAATCCTGTGAATGCAGCCTCCCATGTGACACTTCTTATATTCTTAGCTGAAAGCAGAGAGTGTTATGTTACCCAGCAAACAAGGACTGTGAGCCACAAACCACTTATTCCAGAGCAGCGTCTGGATTCAGTAATTTGTGGATCCCAACATAGGGCTTTAAGTCAAATGACAATTATTTTGAGATTCCCAAGGAAATCACTATCCTGTCACCACTTACTTAGACTCCTTCAGTCAGCGGCTTAACTAAGGAGGGCCTGTACCCAGGAATTAATTTGTGCCAGGGCTCAGCCCCAGCACCTCTTCCAGGGCCTGTCACTGCTGCTTCTCTGCAAAGACCACCCATGGGTAGATCAAGAGGCACCAGCCTCAGCCCTAGTCTCTCCCCTGATGGGGTTAGGACTGATGGCAGCAGCTTTAGTTCCAGCCCCCTTCAAACTTAATCCAGCCATGATCAACAGCTAACAAAGTAAGTGTAGGTAAAGGGGCTAGTAGGGGTGATAGGTAGCTGGCAGGGCAGCTGCATCAACCTTTCTGAATACCCCATGTTTCTAGGATCAAGGGGTCGGACTTCTGGGGCAGCCTTGAGTCTCACCACCTCCTCCTTCTTTTACAAATGAAGTACTAACTGTGCCCTCCATTCAAAACCAGTGCCCCCAAATGCCTCCCATTTGCTCTTCTTCTCCTTCTACTTCCCAAGTAACCCCTTGAACAGTGATGCCAATGCCCCTGGGCTCCCACCTTGCCCCATCTGGTAAAACCCAAGTTACATCACTGACTTCAGTGCGATTTCTCAAGATGCAAGTGGTTTCTGGACTGGGCCCGGGGACATCTATGCATGGCAATACAGACTCGTTGAAGGTCCGCTTGACTGCCAACCTCCCTCTTTTCATAGACAATGCAAGACCTTGCTGTTCCGCTGGGCCTTTACCGAGGGAGATGGGTTGGGTTAGGGAGGATTTGGGCATTGATTGTTTTACTTTGCAGTTTTTAGACTGTTTTAATTGTATTCTGGTTTGTTGTTTATTTTAATATGTATTTTTAAATGTTGTTAGCCGCCCCGAGATGCTTTTAGGAGGAGGGAATGGTATATAAATTTTATAAATATAATAAATAAATACTGGCTGCTACTCTACTGTTGGCGCAGTCCTCCATCCATTAAAGTCAATGAGAGATGAGCCATTGATTTAAATGGATGGAGGAGTGTGCTCTGTGCATTCTGCTGTGTATGGCCTGGAGCTTGTTCATATGGGGGGGGGGGGATGAGAGTGAAGGAGGGTACTTTTACCTCCACAATGATTTAACCCTCAGTTAATAACTTCAGCCCAGAGTTTATGTGGGGATTAGGGTATGTTCTGAGCCCTGGGTAGCTGTGTTTGCTACTTAGTGGTCAGAGTTTACCCCAATCCCAAATGGTGTGGTTTACCCTGGATGTGATTGATTTCAGTAGATTCAGGACTGCAGACTCCTCTGGGGTGTGTACAGTGCAGACTTCCAAGCTTACTCCAGAGTTAGCTCCTTGTGTGCACACGCCTTGGAGATAATTACACTAAACCCTGCACTCTGTTCTGCATTGCACAGATGTTAGATGGGCTGCATTGGCTCCTTGACCCATTCTGCTGTCTGAAAGATTCCCATTGCACAACAAAAATGCATGCTTTCAGCAATCTTTGTCTACGGAAGTCCTTGAAGCTCCTGCTAATGCATTCTGCAGGCTGTGCTCACACAGTACCTTAAGTGGGGAGAAGAGAAAGAAGAACTCATATTTACCTGATCCTAAAAATACAGGCCCCATATTTCATTCACTCTTTAGCTGCTGCTGTCCGTTAACCCTCCAGCTTCTAAAGCACGGCAGTTTAGCAGTTCAGGTTCTGTCCAGCAGAGGGCAGTGCTCATGTTCAAATAAATACACACAGCTATTATACACACATTATTGTGATGTACATTTTGTTCTGGAGGGGGGGGGGGGATGGTGGTATCTATCTGGTAAATAAACATGTGGACAAGGGAGACCCAGTAGATACAGGGTGTTTTCAGACGTTACGAGATCACGCTCAACCACAGTAAACCATGCTCAATCCCGCGGCGGGGCCAAAGAGCCCTGAACGTCTGTTAGGCGGCTGCCAGATGTTCACCACGCTCAATACCCACATGGGGTCAATTTCAACCACGCTTCCCGGGCTACCCGGGGCAAAAGCTCGGGAAGCGTGGTCAAAGAGATTCCCACTGGGAAGCAACAAAAAGTAACGTCTGGACACCAATCCCCGGGCGGAAACAAAGAAAATGATCCCCAGCCGTGGACAATGCACACAGCATGGCTGCCAGGCAACCAGCAACAACACAACCACCGGAGGGAGATTTAAAGGGAAATCTGCAGCAGGGAAGCATGGCGGGATGGAGCGAGGAAGGAGG